>JAQGBH010001559.1:0-31311 GCA_034698265.1 Sminthurinus aureus | reverse complement strand
TTGCGCATTCGGGAAAATGACTATCATATTCGAACTCAGCACGTCAAAATCTATCGATTGGTGTAGGTTTCATTAAAATCCCGATTAGACAACTGCTGAGTGTCCATTGTTAGTATATGAGCAATTTCTCAATTTTGATGAAAATTATTGCTTTTACAAGTGAAGTATCAATAAATTATGTTATGAACATTTTTTTTTGTAGAAAAAGGGGATTATTCGAGTCATCGTTGCTACCACTACATTGGCTGCTGGCGTAAATTTACCGGCTGGAAGGGTATTATTTAAATTTTAATTTATGAAACATTTGTAAACGCGGTGTACAGTGTACACTTTATTAGAAGATAAAATATAGTATACTGTTTATATTTTACTTTGATTTTAAATGTTGGGAAGATTTTTTCAAAATAATGGATTAATGGTACAGAAAATAGAGTGTTGACCTAATAATAAATTCATCATCTTTGTTTGTTATAGGTCATTATTCAATCACCAGTAGCATTCAGGAGCATGCCATTAGATACTTTGATTTATCAACAGATGTGTGGAAGATCGGGACGGTTAGGATTAGATGAAAGAGGTTAAATACTATTTCTTAAAATTTCTCACTTTTGAACACATTTTGTGTACTATGTATACCATTAGAAGATAGTACACATATTATACTGTTTATTGTTTACTTTGATTTTAAATATTTTAAAGTTTTTCTTAAAATTTTGGATTGCTGTACAGAAAACAGTGTGTTAGCCTAATAATAAATTTATCATCCTTGTTTGTTATAGGTGAAAGTATACTTATTATAGACAAATTTGAAAAAGTCGGAAAGAATTTAATGAAGGCTTCCTTGCCAGCTGTTAAAAGTTCCTTACTCGGAGAATCTGGTAAAATTGAGTTGACACGGCCAATGAAAAAGGTTATTTTGGAATCAATTGCACTCGGGATGACAAAGACATTAAATGATATTTATCAATTTGCCCAATCAACTCTTTTAAATGCTGTAGATGAACGTGTAAATAAAGGTATGCATCTCATAATATACAAAATAATACATTTTTTAAATTACATTTAAATATTTAGTAAACAAATCAACCCATGTACTATAGTTTTACGTGTACACATTATACACTGTAATTTTTATGCTTTCCAAGGAAAATGGAAAAATAAATTATTGTTGTTGTTTTTTTAACATTTCAACAGGTCTGAAAAATCAAGGAAATGACAAGAATATCATTACAGAGTGTATAGATTTTCTTATACAAAAACAATTTGTAGAAGTTAGTAGTGTTCAGGATGAAAATAGTGAAACAAGTTGTGAATATAAAAGTACAAGACTGGGAGAAGCGTGTTTGTCATCCGGCTTCGATCCAGACAAGGGATTACGTATATTGGCAGAATTGGAAAAAGCTCAAGAATGTTTTGTTTTGAGCTGTGAGTTACATTTGATATATCAAATTACTCCGTATCCGGATGAAGATTTGGAAATTGATTACAGATTAAATTTTCATCCAATCTGGAATAATTTAAGTGAAAAAGAACAAAAAGTTGGTCTATTGGTTGGCGTTTCTGAAGCCTTTATTGCAAATGGGGGCTCTACACTGAAAAACACAATAAATGTAATTTTTACTATTGATTGATTTTTTTCATACTATACATTCAAAATTTAAGTATGTATATGTGTGTGAAGAGTTTATAAGCAAACGTAAGGTATTATATTGTATTAATGTTTTTTTTAATTTTAGGGGGAGAAAGCTGAAATTCATCAAAGATTTTTTACGGCTTTAGTTTTGAGTGATCTTGTCAAAGAAATGCCTATCAATGAAATTGCTGAGAAATATTTATTAGACAAAGGTAATAAAATAGTCAATAAAATCATCACACTCTACAGCTATCAACTATTATTGTTGTTATACATTCAGAACTTTCAATATTTTTATGAAATAAAACGCGTAATGCATAAAATTGTGTTCTGCTTTTCCATTTTCCAGGAATCATACAAACTCAACAGAAACACGCTGGAAGTTTCGCCGGGATGATTATTGCTTATTGTAATCGACTTGGATGGTCGAGTTTAGAATTGTTATTGAAACAGTTTGAAGAAAGATTAGAATTAGGAGTTCAAAAGGAATTATTGGACTTGTTAAAACTCAACAAAATAATTGACAAACAAAAGGCAAGAATTCTCTACGATTCAAATATCAAAAGTCTAGAGGATTTGGCTCTCACTGATATCGATAAATTAGAAAAAATCATTCATACTTCGAATCCATTTAAACGGTACTTTATATTTTATGAATGACTATATTATTATTATACCTTTGGAATTAATAATTGATAACATATTTTTTACTTGTAATTTGTAATAATGGACTACAATATACAATATAATAATAATAACTATGTCTTGATATTTAATTACTTGAATATAAAAATACAGTGAGAAGAAGAATAAACAGACTTTACAACTCTCTTCAAGACAAGAAGCTCACCTATTGATTACTGAAGCAAAAAATTTTCTAGAGACTAAAGATCCAGAACGTTTCCAAGCATTAAAAAGTTCTTTGATTAATCGCAACAGTAAAATCACAACCAGCAATCTTGAAAGTACAACATCTGAATTGACTACCAGCAACAACAAAGTTACTGAAGTTACTGAAGATTCCGAGTTACAACCACAAAATCATACTAATAATCTACAACAACAACAACAACAACTCACAGAGGAAAACAGTAGTAGTGTTAATGAAGGAAAGTATAGTATGCCATCAAGTAATTCAACAACAACTCAACCAGAAAAAGATGGCGGTGTAGTTTTGGATGACAGTGAGACAGATTTTGAAGAAGATGATGGGGATGAAACTGATTATAATGAAGATACACAAGAAATGCCCGGTCCCTCGTCAGCCTCAAGTGGAATTTGTACAAGTGGCTCCACAACAGGAGGAAGAACACCAACAAAAAAATCTCAACAACAACATCAGCAGTTAGAAAATGAAGTACCAAAAGTCGTGACAAATAGTAGTAGTTGTAGTAGTAGTAGTAGTGGTACATTACAAATTCCACAAGTTCAAAACATAAATTCGATTGACTCTCTACCAGTGAATTTCTTTGAAAATCAAAAACTTATTAGTATTGGTATTAAATTAGCTTCCTGTGCTCATCAAACTCAACATACAAGTGGTATTGGTTCAAGACTTGTTCGTAAATTTAATGTATTAACAAATAAGGGAGATGCTCTTATTTTATTTGATGGCGGTCCTACTATTTGGGAACTTTCCGTGGATTTGAAAAAAGAGACAGCTATAGTTGAGAGTATTTTTGAGAAAATTCATAATTATCAGTGTCCAGTTGCTTTGTGGAATACAAAAGAGACATTAGCAAAATTATATTATTCGTATGCCAATTTTATTGTTGACAAGATTCTTTCTTCTAAAAATGGTTTAGTGAATACTAAAAAAGTCTATGATCCAAAAATAGCACAGTGGTTGTATTATAAATGGGATACAATTGATTCGGACAACAAAGATGATAATAATTGTATTCAAGAATTTTTAATTGAACAACATTTTGATACTTCACAAATTAAAATAATTGAAAATACAACCTGGACACATGAAGTGATAAAAGAAACCTTTTTGAGTTTTAAATTCATGGAAAAATTAAGAGAAAAACTAATTGAGACAAGATTATGGAAACATTTCATTGGTGAGTATTGAGTATTCACAATTTACCATGTATTATAATTTACAATACATAATATTTCCATGTAGTTTGTAGTTTGTAGTCTAATGAATTTTATGACAATGCGTAGACTTAAATTGGAAGATAAATTAATCATAAATATATTGTATAACACAACTTGTATTTTTTCATATTGTAGAAATTGAGATGCCTTCTGTGTTTCCGGTATTGATAATGGAACTTAAAGGATTCAAATTTGATTTAAAAGAGTTGGAAAAATTGAAAAAGAGTTTGATGTTTAAATCAGCTGTTTTAGAACTCAAATGTTTTCAACTCGCAAATCGCCAATTTGATTTGCATTCTCTACAAGAGATTAAACAGGTTAAAAACCATTTCGTTATTTGATTTAGACTTTAGAATGTTTCAGAGTATAATACAATAATATATTACATATTATATATTATGATGACATGATTGTTTTCATACAAAGTTGTTCATACGCATTGTATTGTATGTTTTTTTTACAGATCTTATTTAAAGAATTGAAACTTCGACAGCCAAAAGGAACGACAGGAGTAAATAAAATTGTTCTCTCGAAATTGAATCATGAACTACCTAAGACTATCAGAGAATGGAGGAAAGTAGAAAATACTTTACAAAAGGTAATTATCAATAATAATTATTATTGTCATTTTTTTGCTCTCAATTACTAATCATTATAGTGGGAATGACGATTAATGTAAATCATAATGAATTTATTTTTTCTTTTATGAATTTTTCTATGTAGGTAATACCATTTGAGCACGATGTAACTGCAATAACAGGGAGAGTAAAAGGCGTTTATTCATTTTTTAATGTTAATAATCGCCTAGCAATGATCACTGAACCTTCATTACAGTGTATATCCAACGATTTTGAACTCCATTCATCTTTTTCTATTAATGAAATTGAATGTATAAAAAGAGGAGTTTGTAAATTACAAACTTTTGATTCAAAAATTGAAGATCTCATAAATATCGTTAATGATGGTCAAGAAAAGGAAATAATGTTACGTGAAGAAAGTAAATTTCCAATATCTCTTCGAAGTGCATTTAAAGCCAGCTCAAAAGATTATGTCATATTATCCGCTGACTATTCACAACTGGAATTGAGAATCCTAGCTCATTTTTGTCAGGATCAAAATTTACTTGATGCATTAAAATGTGGAGATGTTATTTCCAGTATTGGAGCCAAAATGAAACAGATTCCTATCTCAGAGGTATTCAAGATTTAAGATTCTCATAAAATAATGATATTCTTCCCTTATAATTTTACTTTGTGTTTACTATAAAGTAAAAGTTGGCATAATAATAACTTTGATGAGTTCTGTGTTTTGTATATATGTATCTCTTTTATTTAATTTGTGTGTCGTGTGTACATATTTTTCATTCTTTGTTTCCTTCCAGGTTACCAAAGACTTACGACAAGCGGCCAAACAGGTTATTTATGGTATAATTTATGGCATTGGTAAAACACAATTAGCTTTGAAATTAGAAGTTACCGAAGAGGTTGCAATTGAGTTTGAAGATGCCTTTCTTCAGGCTTTTCCATCTGTGAGTACATATTTGGAATCTTCAAAAAAGTTTTGTGAAAAGAATGGATACATTGAAACTATCGTGGGAAGAAAAAGATTAATTCATAATATGAATAGTAAATCGTCACAATTAAGAGCTCGTGCACTGCGTCAAGCTGTAAACTCTCGCATTCAAGGAAGTGCATCTGATGTTGTAAAGAAAGCCATGACCGAAATTCATTTTTTCATTCTTCAACGCTATTCAAATACTGATAAAATATTCCCTATTTTGAATCTTCACGATGAACTTTTGTATGAGGTAAGTATTATTTTTATTACATATTATTAGTATTATTTATTATTACATACCAATTTGTTGTCTACTTCAAAACTGTACTTGAATATAAAAAAATATATTGCCATTTTTTATACACTGTAAACTGTAAATGAAACAAACATGCGTATTTGTAAAGTTTTCACCATTAATACTGCACATTACACATTATATGGTAGCAATACTAACGAATATAATTTGTTTGAATGTATAATAGGTTGAAAAATCCGAGCTGGCCTATTTTGCACGTCAAGTTAGAAGAATCATGGAAACTAGTCTCACTGAAGTTCCTCTCCCGGTAAATATCAAGGTGGGAGAATCGTGGAGTAATTTAGAACCTTATAATGTTTTCTTGTAAAAAGTATTTTTCAATATCGTATCATGTGAGTAATAATTTTATTTAAACGAGTAATGACACTTTTTTAAATCTTAAATAAGGATTTGAGCTGATAGTCATGAATACGTTAAACTTCTCAATACTGATTTATGATTCATTAATACTAATTACTAATTGGGACAAGTTTCTATATTATGTATTATAAAACGACTTTTACTTCATGGCTGAAATGAATAATTCTATACATTTTGATAACTTAAACTGTGCAAGGAAATTTTCTAATAGAAATATGTCTTTTAGTATCTAAAGCTTTTACATATCATTCATCATGATTTTTGACGATCTGTGTTTTTTTAATACTGTTTAATGTTTAATATAATATTGAATATTGTAATATATACAATATTATAGATTTTGTGAGGCTGTATTATCCATGTATTTGTATATGACCTTTATATTAAATTAAATTAAATTAGTAAACCATATTTAGTTTGCTCATTACGAATTGCGAAACAGTTTTTATGGACGGTGTCGTTATCATTTTGTCATCGATTAATCCAAATTGATGTATGCTCTGTCTCTGTTTCATAATCCGGATGTGCAAAAACGGAAATGAATTGTATTTTTTTCATGAAAGAGAATTTTCTTATCGGTGGTTTATAGTTTTTTTTACAGAGATACTACAAATTGTTTTGTTGAAGTCAAGCAAAGATTGTGAATGTCCTCTGGCGTAACAGGTCCATCTAAAGTAAGTATCAGAACACATTTAATGTGGACATTAGTTATCATAAAATACTTTAGAATTTACTTTGAATTTTGAATCAAGTCATGCAAAAGGAAAGAAAGTACAATAAGATAAATTACGATAAAATATTATTATTCATAATGTTTTCTTACGTAAATCAAACCACTCAGAATTTCCAGCATCCATCCTTGCAGATTCAATTGCCTTTTTAATGGCCAAAAGTACACTAACACTCATACTTAGGGGTGCCTCACCCGTAGCTTTAGATCTCAATACCCCATGAGGATTAGATGCATTTTTCAATAATGTGACTCGAAAGTCTTCAGGTATATCTTTTGCCAACGGAGGTTTATAATCCCATGTTCTATTTGTCAACAGCTCACCAGTTTTCTTGTCATGTTGAAGCTTTTCAGTTAGCCAAAATCCAATTCCCATTATGTATGCTCCTTCCACTTGAAAGTTAGAGTACAAAGATTAGATTGTGAGTGTAGATACTTTCAAAAGTTGGTGTGAGAAGGTATAGTCTCTGTTTTAAACTATACAAATGGTAGTTTCTAAAATTTGGAAGCATGTATGAAGTATTTACCTTGACCTATATCAACCTCCGGGCTCAAACTCATTCCAGCATCATTTATCAAATCCACACGAATTAATTTATATTCTCCTGTCAAACAATCAATCTCAACTTCAGAAGCTGTGAGTCCCCAAACATTATAATCCTTGAGTCCATCAGCATATGTTGTACTGTAGTAGCTGGAGAGATCCAGGCCCAATTTAATACTCTCTGCTATCAACAGTTCCCAACTCGGGTCCTTCAGTTTTTCTTTAACCGGTTCTAATCTTTTATTCAAATTTTCACAAGCTTTCCAAGCCGCCTTAAAATAATACATAATATTGTACAAATTAGATCCTATCATCATCATAATTTTATGTAGACACGTGCCTTTTTAAAATGTAAAAGGTGTTTTTGATATTACAATTAACAATTGAATTATCTTCTGTTTCTTACATAACAAACATGTTCACTAGTCATTGATCCACCGGTGAGAATTGCATTAGGAGATGTCAACGAAGAGGATGCTTTCACTTTAATCTTATCCAGAGGGATTTTCAGCTCTCTTGCAACAACTTGTGCTACTTTGGTGTTGATTCCCTGACCCATCTCGATACCTATTTTGATACGATTTGATACAAAATGCACACAATAATTAAAAATTAGAATCCTTTTTACTTGATATTTAAATTAACGAGATAAGAGATAATTATACCGCTGTGAGTGAGTGCAACACTTCCATCTTTGGCATAAACTGATATGAAGATACTATATCCACTAAACCAGTAATGAATTGGATATCTCATCGGGACTAAACTGATTCCTCTCTTTCGCCATCGATTGTTCTATATGACCAAAAATACATTTGTTTCAATTATATATTAATTGATTTTTGCATTCATCCGTAATCCCTACATTTGTTTTTTGACAATAATTACATTTTAATTAAAATATTATCATGTCATTTCAAGTTTCATTTATTATAGAATATAGAATATAAAACCTGATTGTAATTTTGAATGAATTTCATCCTATCGTCAAGATCTGCAGTCAACTTTAAATCCTCTAGCATTTGTGGGATTGTATTTTCCTCATCCAATTTTTTGTCGGGTGCTGTAAGAATCGGATCTCCCTTTTTAATATAATTGATCGCTCGGACTTCAAGCGGATCTTTTTTCAGAGAGAATGCAATATGGTCCATAATGTACTCGATACATGCGATGGCTTGTGGACTTCCTGGAGCTCGACAGTAGGTATTTGGTGGTGTATTCGTGTTCACATGTCCTGGAATCACTTTCCATCCATTAGCAGCATAAGCACTTTGAAAGGAGAGCATTGCAATAACCACTGTTGGCTCATTAGAAGTGCATCCCGCATCACAAAAGATTTGAGTATTTAAATTATGAATTTTTCCAGCGTCGTCAAAGCCAACCTAAGAAAATTAAATTCATTTTTCAATAGTTTCTTGTGAATCTAGAATCTAGATTCTTTACAATTTTACGTAAATAAATTTAACCTAAGTTTTACCTCATATTTGAATAAATACGGAAGTCTTTTCCCCATCATAGACATATTTGTCTCTATATCAAGTACAATTCTAACTGGACGATTAACTTTAGCCGCTGCCACTGCACCCGCACATGCTACGTGCGTGGCTCTTGCTAATTTCCCACCGAATCCTCCACCTAATCTCTTCACTTGTACATTGATTGCATTGGAAGGGAGAGCAAGAGCTGCAGCCACTGCAGCTTGAACTTGAGTGATCCATTGAGTAGCAGAAAAAACATTCATCCCATCTTCCTTTGGAATGCAGAGCACAGTTTGTGGCTCCATATGAAAGTGATATTGACTTCCACTTTTAAATTCTCCAGTAATTTTATGTGGAGGATCATCTTGAATTATTCTGGGACTGGATGCTCCAGCCAAGAGACAAGCTTCTAATCTATCCTCTCTCTTGGCTTTCTCCAGGGCTGTTGGGATATCCAGGACGGGTGGTTGAATATCCGAATAAGTTATTTGTACAAGTTTGACTGCATTGAAGGCCACTTGTCGATTTTCAGCAAGAACAAGTCCAACAGGTTGTCCAGCGTAGCTAATTTTGTCTTGGATAAATATAACATCCGGTTTATCTGGATCCGTTGTAGTCATGAAATTGTTTATTCCAGGAATATCTTTTGCAGAGATGAAGGCATAAACTCCAGGAATTTTCAGAGCTGCACTTGCATCCACTTTTGAGAGAGTAGCATTTCCTTGTTTACTCAGGACGAATGCACCAAAAAGTTCCCCCCATTCTGGATGAATGTCATTTGTATATTCAGCTTCTCCAGTTGATTGCATTGGACCCTCTATCTTTGCCACAGGCTGATACAGTGGCCATTCTGCTTTGTCCGAGTCATAAGTTTGTTTTCCATAAGAAAGGCCATGCTCAATTTCTTCACCACCTGTTTTCATTTTTGGGCTTGTAGTTTCCGCTATTATTCCTAAAATAAACTGAAACATGCAAGGTCAAAACAAAGACAAGTGTGAACAAAAACCATGAAAAAATTTAAAATCATGTAAGTTTTAAATTAAATTTTAAATTGGCAAATTACTTTGTAGAGCAGAGACTGAGCAAGTGCCTTTCTATACATTGGATCTGCATCAGGCGGACTTATGTCTGGTTGCAACTCCTTGTCTAAAATAGCCATTGCACCTTGAATTGTTTTTTCTTCCAGATTTTTCCCAACAAAAAACGTCTCGGTTCCAGTAGCTCGAATCTTTATAAGACAATTTTAATTTTATTTATCATCAAAAATTATTGTCAGTCATTTTTGTCATTTCGTTCCTGGTTTTTTTTATATATCGTATTTTATGTTTTAAAATATTTAGTTTCTAATAAAAATTACAAAAGTTGGTGAGATTCCTCCAAATACAATGTTGGGCTTATCTCGAACACTAAAATTCCTTTTCGGGTCAACTTGCATCAAGAATCCAGCATTTACATAAGCATGAGCATTTTGATATCGACGAGTAATCTGAAAAATTGAGATGAAATTAAAGGTCATTTCGTTTTTCATCCAAAGTTCCAATTCGGGATTCCAAAACTGGTTTGAATTTATATTTATGTTTGTATTTTGTGTGACATAATAAAAGCATAAAAGCATAATAAAGTTTTTATTGTAAATACTTTGAAACTTCTAAAGTAGGAGTTGGCCTTAAGTTTTGGAAAGTGGACGGAGAAAATAATTTTGCCCCGCATGTCCGTTCCGAGAAATTCTTGGATTGAGTACATTTTCTGAGCCCCTGGTGCAGTTGCTGTAAAAGTTGTAAGTATTTAAAATTTAAATACACAAAATAAATAGGAATTTTTATGGGGTAATTTGATAATTTAATGTATGTAAAATCTAAAAATATTACCGATTGTAAGCATAGCTCCAATAGTTTCCAACAGTAGAAAAATATCAGATGGGAATTCTCGATGAGCATGTTTCAGCATCAAATTTCCAGCAATCGTAGCGGCATTTCTCACTGGTGTATTTGCAACTCGTGACCAATGTTTACAAATCTGTTTACAGTATTCATACCCTTGAATTTCTGACGCAGATTTCATAGCATCAATCGCCTTGTTCAGATTTACCGCTCCACCCAAAATGACACTTGTAGGATTTACACTAACTTTGGTTAGAATTGGAATACTGTTAATCTCTACGAAAGCATTAAACGGTCCATCATGTTTGTATACACCTATAAATTAAGTGGAAAATGAAAATAGAAACATAATAATATTTTGTAGTTTTGGATTTTGGATATTGGTAATAATTTATGTACATTTTTATAGACACTTTTTAGTTTAAAAAGTCGACTCTTTGCTCTTTCCTATTACCAGTGCCAGTATTTCCTGCAACAACTCGATATTTTAGTCCCATGGCTTGAAATTTTTGTATAGCTGTGAACAATGTACTCAAATCAGTTGCTTTAACCCACTGCTCTCCAGTTTTCAGATCCAAATGAAGAGACATCGAAATAGCTTCAAAATCGGCTCCAACTTCTTCAATTGTAATTTCTTTGTCTTGATCTTTGTCATTTGATTCATTTTCATCCAATAATTTTCCTCCACAGGATTTTTGATTCTGATTTGAACATGGACAACCCGCACAAGATGTGGAACCCTTTTATTAATTTCAAAAATAATTATCGACATTTTTCCAGCTACTGTAAACGTTGTTGATGTTCTAGGTCATAATATGTTTTATATTTACTATTTATTAATTTATTGTTTTATGATTTATGGTTACATTTAAATCGCCACATTTTCGTCGAAGCTCTTCAGATGCATCCACGGCTAATGATTTCATAGCATCAATAATTGGGCGATAACCTGTCATTTTATTTTAAACAAAATAACCAATCTTAGTTGTTCACACATATTATACGAAATCGGAAGTAGAGATAAAATAATGAATAATGAAAAATGGAAAACGAACCGGTGCAACGACAAATATTTCCATCAAGGCTATCTTCAATATCTTTGACTAACAGCGGCTTTTTCGACTCCATCATTCCATACATGTTCATCACCCACCCAGGAGTACAATATCCTGAAATTAAATACAAAACGAACAAGTTTTTTTCTGGATAGGATACATTTTTATAATACTTTTGATTTTTGGTCATTATTTTTTTAAAATTGAGCAGTGTTGTTGTAGTATGAAGCAAAAGTGACATATGACATACCACATTGAGTTCCGGAGAACTTGACCATTCGCTCCTGAATCGTGTGCATCCCTGTTTTGACAGATCCAAGTTTTTCAATCGTTGTGATGTCCCAGCCATCACACCCAAATAAAGGCATCAAGCACTACAACAAACACATACATAAAATATTATATTATTCAAGAAATTTTAATAATTAAATGTTGATTTTATATTTGTTTCATGATTACCGAATTAACAGTCCTGGAAAATTCATCACCGCTATTTGGATCACGTGACTTGACGGTGACACAACAAATTCCACAACCGCCTTCTCTACACATGTATTTTGTCCCTTTAAGACCAGCTCTATCACGAATGAAATCCACGAGTAAGGAATCCGGGCCCAAGCCATCCACATCCGTATTCACTGAGCATTGATTTTTTTATACAGAAAAATTTGATTCAACCCATAATCCGTAGTCGGTAAAAAGATTTTTTCAAAGTTTCACAAAGAATCATTTAAAAAAATTCAACACGGAACTAGAAACAATTTTTATTGGAAAGGGAAAAATTTTACCTGCGTATTCTTTTCCATTTATCCGGAAACTTAGGTTGTTTTTCTTCAAATTTTCATCACTACATAGTATTATGTTATAGCATCAAAAGCACAAACAAAAGGTAAAATAATATTAAACTCATTTAATATTTTTCTCATCTTTATGAAATATCAAATATGAATGATACACTCAATAATATTAAATATTATAATTAAAGGGTTTTGCTAATTCTAATTACGCCAATTGTAAAGCGCTTTGTTCAGCGCCCATTTTCTTCCGTGTTGTAAATTGTAGATTGTAGAGTGAACAATGTACAGTAAAATTTTCACTTTATGTATTATGTACACAAGTTAAAAGTTTACTCAAAACTCAAAATCTTCTCTGACTTGTTGTGTAGAACAAAATTTTTTGGAATTTTCTTTGAATTGAATATTTAAATGTTTTTATGACATTCCACACTCCAGACTCTAGACTCCAGACTTCAGACTCCAAACAATAAAATCAAATGAGCATTCCAGCTTCCAGCTTCCACAGATTTCAGATCGCGGATGGAAACAGTAAACACGAGAGCAATACTGAGAGCAGATTGTAAAATGTCATCCAATAACTTTCTGAAAACCACTGTTATGTTATGTTTTGTTGTATTAGACAATTGTATATTGTATTATGAATTCATCTGATCAGTTGGTAGTTGGTACATGCCTTACGAAGCCATAATACGATGTACGATATTGTATTGCACAAGACCCAACTTCCTCTTAATTTTTTTAGTTGGACATTAAATTTATTTTCTGACTTGTGTGACTTATGTACGATATACGATATTATTGTGTATTATGTATTGTGTCATATGTTTTTGACATGCTTTGTTGCAACTATAGACTTTTGACTTTTGACTTTCAACTTTCGTGATGCCGTGATCAGAAACGGTTAGTCATCAGGTTAAAACTGTAACTACGCTGTCACTTGAATTTTTATATGACATGATAAAAACAAAGCATCACAAATCGCAATATGCTGAACTTGCAGTTGGGGATTTGTCTTTTGTATACAAGTCACACTATGTTGTTCTGTATACAGTATACAAGTGTACATTAAAAATACCAAATAATAAACCAATGGAAAATGAAAAAACAACTCACAATGAAAAAGAATCCTTAAACACAATGCATTTCATTTTTCATTTGTATACAGAAAATTCATAGAAATTCTGACTAGCCGGTAGCCGGTAGATATTCGTTGAGAATTCTATTTGCTATTTGCTCTGTCCTCTGTACGAATTTGCATTGTCATATATATTATATAGTGTCTTATTTTTATTGTATTGGCCTTTTCATCTCCGCATGCATTAATATTTAATATATTCAGAATTCAAATTCAGAATGTGGTGAAAATATTATGAACAGAAAACAGACAATCAGCATGTTTTAAAAATTAAATAATTTTAGACAACGGTCAAAAGTCGAAAGAAAACGCAACTACAACGGAGACTATTTTCCTGAACAAAGGTATACACTTTTCATCACATGTGAATTCCTGACTATTGACCGGAAACAGAATGATGAAAACATCTTTTTTTTTGTCAATCATGTGTGAAGAATCACGAGAGTCATGAGAGAATCTTTGTGCTTTGTAGTCCGCTTTATGTTTAACATTTCATACTTTTTATTTTTTATACAAGGCAACTCGAAGCTCGAAACAATCATTATTATTATTATTGTTTTTACCATCACAGTTGTAAACAAAACTACTTTTAATAATGTTTTTTTTTTACAGTTTACAGGTAAAAACAAAGTGCAAAGTGTCAACAATAGAATTTTTTATTGGGGGTAGATCAATTTTTATGTACATGTGTGAATCGTCAATAGGCATTAGGCCTTTGGGTTAGGACTCACACATAAGACCGGAAATACGTTTTGTTCATTTTACACCTTTCAGATTTTCAATTTTCAATACAAAATACAAGTTTTTGTGCACTGCAGAAGCCATCCCTTACTTTTTTACCACATGTGCATGTGAGCATGAACAAAAATATCTTTGCCTTTGTTGTTTATATTATCATTTATTATTATTTAGTATGGATTTTTGCACATCGTGAAAAATGTATACTTTTTAATTTGAAAACTGGAAACTTTAATGTATCCTTTATTCAAATTAATATTTTATCATCAGATTCATCAAAATTCTATTATTTTGGTCAGAGAAGAATTTTTTATTTTTTAAACCATAAACCCTAAAACTACCACTCTGTTTGTCTCCTTTGCTTTTCACGTGTCAGAACATTGTGTAACGCTTCTTTCACTTTATTGTTCATCATGCTAAATTATTTGAGTTTCAACTCTCAACTTTCATCTCATGATTGAAAACGGAAAACAAAAGAAAAACTACAATGAATATGTTGATCATGCAAAAATTTTATTCAACTTTTCTATTTCCTATTTCCTAAAAAAATAACAACAATTTAACATGAATCTGTATAAAATATGAATATTAAATATTATTACAGTACAAAGTACAATGCACATTTTACATTTTAGATGTAAAAAATTTTATTTGTAAATCCAAGGATCAGATTTGATAGGATCCTCAGACTGACTTTTCCTTAGAAAATGATCATCAGTACGATGTGCAGATGGATCGAGGGCATTTGAATGTCGATTGCCAGAAGTGTTGTTTGGAGTAGATGGACTAATCATGTATTGACCATTATCCCTTCTAATGTCCGCTTCATCTTCTCCTTTATCTTGTTGTAGTTGAGCCACACTTGTTGTACGTGTTGTTCCAGTTGTTTCCTCCGCTTCATTCTGTTGTGTGTTGTTCACATCAGGGCGTAGGCTTTTTTTTGCCTTTGCATTTGAATTTGGATTACCCGTATTTACAGAATCTCTTTTAGAACTAGAATTTTGCGAACCCCGTGCACTACTTCTCTTATATTTCTTGACCACAATAATATCCTTGTCATCGGAATCGGCATCATTATCGACACGTTCATTTTGTCCCACTGAAACCGGATTCTTATCTGGATTTTTACTCTTTTGATTTTGAGAACCGATACCGACTGATCCACGTCCGGATGTTGAGTTGATTCTAACATCCGCTTTCTCACTAATATTTTCTCTTTTCTTGCTCGAGCTTGGATTTGAACTTGAATTTGAATTGTCACGTGGACGGCTTTTATCCTTTTTGTCCTTTGCTTCTTCACTCGAAGGAGGAGGAGCAGGAGGAGGGGAAATGGGTGGAGATTGATTATTAGCAGTAGTTGTAGTTGTATTTGCATCCGCCTGGATGGATTTGGATTCGTGATAAAATCTTGGAGTTTGATTGGACCGAGACCGAGTTTTCATGGGCTGTTGTTGGGCTTGTTTTTCCATGGATTTGGATCTTAGTTTTTGAGGACAACATTTAAGTTGACCATTTGCTCCATTATTATTATTATTTTTCTTGAAATTATTTGGTACGGATGCATTTCCTTTGGGAAGTTCGGCTTCGACTGTCACACATTTATCACGAGTAGTAGATTCCTCTTGAGCTCTTTTGTCATTACTATTGTTATTGCTATTCGTGGCTGTTGTAGCTTCGACAGCAACTGTAATTCCTTTGACGTTGTAACCTTTATTAAATGGTGGACAACATTGAGTCACCACAGTTTTTTGTATTTTACTGAATTTACACGGTTCTTCCTCCTTTTCATCTGGATACTTTGAGGACATGTTTCTATTATTATCATCAGGATTCCGATCACTAGAACCAGAACTAGAATTATTATTTGACCTTTCAATCCCATTGCTAGTGGGCAATCGACTTTGCATAATGGCTTTGGACTGATTCAATCGATAGATACTTTTGATCCGTTCACCAACTTGTCCATTTTGCGGAGGTCTGGTTTTACACGACGTTAATTGGGATTTTGATTGGTAGCGATGTGAACTAATTTCACTGGAGTCATCCGAAGCTTGACCATCTGGAGTAAAGAGGATAAATCTTCTTTGAGAATTCAGGCGTTTTGTTCTACAACAGGGTTTATTATTATTATTATTATTGGTATAAGCTTGATTGATGGCCATGATATTTTGAGGTGTTTTTGTGCATGCTCCAGTTGGCCTAGAATCTTGATGTCCATCTGATGGCTCTTTAAATTTACAACAACGACGACCT
Organism: Sminthurinus aureus; assembly: GCA_034698265.1. Lineage (NCBI taxonomy): Eukaryota > Metazoa > Arthropoda > Collembola > Symphypleona > Katiannidae > Sminthurinus > Sminthurinus aureus. The sequence continues at coordinate 14,729 of JAQGBH010001559.1, read as the reverse complement.
TGATACTGTAGAGAAGGTGGTGGGGGACGAGGAGGAGGGAGAGGACGTGGAATACTCTTGTTATTATTATGATTATTTTGTGACATTGAATTTTCATCAGGAGTTGTTGAATCATCCATCATTCTGTTGTTAATATAATCCTCCGTCTTTGCATAAGAGGAATATAATGAAGTGTTTAATGGATCTTCCATGTAATTTTTAGCCAGAGTTTGTTCTCTATGTGGATGCCGAGAACATGTCGCAGGATCTTGGGTTTTCCGTTCCTCCGCTGGACTGCTTGATCGACTTTGATTATGACTATTGTTATTATTATTATTACTCCTGGGTGTCCAATTTTCAAACCAGTTGTCAGCCTGAGCCAATTCAACTATAATTCTAGTTTTATGAGGTTTTTCAACTGGAGCTGAACCTGGAGCTGGGGCTGGACAATCTTCCTTCTTATCCTTCCTTTTTACAGTACAGCAATCAACACCGTTGGGTTTCTCACACTCGTCATCATCATCACTGCTTTCACTCTCATCGTCTTCGTCATCATCACCACCGTCGCTGTCATCATCATCTTGATTTTCATTCTCGTCCTCTTCAGCTGTTTCCCAATTTTCATCATCATCGTCATCATCTTCATCATCATCCCCTCGAACCATTTCCTTTTTACCAGTTTTTCTCTTTCCCTTTTTACCCTTTCCTTTACCTTTACCTTTTCCTCCTTTTCCTTTTCCTCCTTTTGGACTAGCCGAGTTTTTTGTTTTAGACTTTGATTTTTTTCCCTTTCCTCCGCCTTTCTTCTTTGTGACTTTTTTCTTTTTTGTCCTCGTCCTGGTTTTTCCGGGTGTGGCTGTTATTGTCTCCTGATCCTTTTTGTTCACATTTACCGATATATTCTGTGTGTGTCCTGGATCAACTGGTTGTGCTGTACATTAAATTTAAAAATAATAATAATAAATAATATTATTCGACAAATAGTTTTTAGTTTTTCAACCTTTATGAAAATTTGAATAAAATAAACTGGAAAGTGAAAGAGTGTAAAATGTTGAATAATAATTGAAATGTTGAGTGACCTTGACATACTTGGCGGGACAAATTGACCTGGAACTGGCGCTGCCACGGGCGCTGGCATCGGTGAAGGTTGTTGAGCTGGCTGTTGACCTTGACCAGTCTGACCACCCCACCACATTGGAGGCATGACAAAATTCATCATGGGCATTCCACTCATCATCATCGGATTCATCATCATTGGATTCATCTAGAAAATGTAAAAAATAAAAAATAAAATAGACACTAGACATCTATTTCCGATGGTTGATGATAATTTCAAATTACCCTCTTTTTGTAATTATAATAATGGATAAGAAATATTAAAACTCGAAAAATGCACACCATTGGATTCATACAGTTACAATTCATGGGCATTTGCATTTGCATACAATTTGAAGGCATTTGTGGAGGCAGTTGCATTTGTGGAGGTAGAATGGGGGGTGAAGGAAGAGGTGGTTGTGGTAAATTTTGGAGGACTATTGTTGGAGCACTAGCAGGAAGAGGAGGAGGTGGCGGAAGTGGAGGAGAACAATCAGGACGAGTAGGAAGTTGTCGAGGTTCCATTATTCGATTTCCAGGTGGTGGTCCTAACGGTTCCAGTTTTCTTTGGTCGCAACAAGGTCTGTATGGTGGAAGTGGTGGTGAAGGAGGACAAGGCATGTCCTTTCGACATGGAGGACCAAAATCAATGGGACAACATGGAGCCGGAGCTGGACAAGTTGGACATGGGCAAGTTGGACAGGTTGGTGGTTGTGGACAACAATAATTTTGTTGAGGAGCACAATAGTTGTTTACTGGACATGATGGTGGTGGCATTGGTGGACCACAGGAGTTGCAGTTGTTGTATCCTCTCATCAGTCCAGGGTTAAATCTAGGACGATATTTCAAGGCCGAAGGTGGATGATGTTGAGATGTTTGTGATTCATTTGGATTGGGTGGTAACTGATTATTTTCCTTATCCATTTTTTGTCTGGAGGAAAATGTCAAGTCTCTAGTCTATACTCTCAACGGATCATTGCATTGGTATTGGCATTGGAATCACTAGACTTTAGACTCTTCTCAGCGAGTCTCTTCCTATGTATTGAAGAACAGCAACAGCATGAATACGAGTAGTGATGATGAAGACTGGCGTTTTTAAATTTTGGACACATTTTAGATTTTACAACATTTAGTTTTAGATTTTAGATCGGATCGGAATTCGGAATCATTTTCTCTGGATACGTTTTAAAATTTAGGACTTTGGGCTTCATCCACAATCCACACACGCACACAAAAATAACACACACACACACACACAGCAAAAAACTATAATAAACACAAAACACAATATAAAAAGAGTTGCTATGGTATATATCGTGCAAACACTACCTCCTCCAAGGAATCAAATCCCCTCCGTGCCATATTATATGCCATGTCCATTTTGTCTCCTCCATCGCGATCTCCGATTTTTGATCACCAAGTTCCAAATTTGAAATTTCAACGTAAAAAAATTACTGTACCTAAAAAAATACACTATTTATTATTCATTGCACCTGACCTGCTCAAATTTCAGATGAAGATTTGTGGATCTAAATTTTATGGAGCTCACACATTTTGAATGTTCAGCATCATCCAACTCAAAATTCCTGACCAAACGTAGGACAACATTGGACAACAATGCATGATTTGATACAGCTCACCAAGCATCCTGCACTCGTTCCTTTTAAATTCAACTGTGCTCTGTGCTATACAGCACTTGAAGCCTTTGGATGACGATTCCCTTTCTCATTTATTCCTTTTACACACACCTCCAAATTTAATTTAACAGACGGTAAGCGAAAATTCTACATTACAATTCTGAATTCATGCATAGTTTTTATTTGTTCCTAAATTCTAAATTCTATAACATGCAATGAACAATGAACAATGGCTGTAAAATCTAAGATCTAAGACGCTGATTATTTTTCATTTACGTCTTCCAGGATCCAGAGCTGACTCGACAGAGCAAAGCATTAGAGGAAAAAATTGCAATCAGTAATTTTGATTCGAGAAAAATCAACTGTAAAGCAGAACTGAACAACATTTCTTTCCTACCAGTTTGTAGTATCAAAATGTTTTTATGTCCAGTTTGTACTGCTGAATCATGTAAGTTAATAGATAATAGATAAAACATAAAAGCAACAACTACAATAACATCCGCATTATCTTTACATTTTAAATATTCCCTGCATTTTGGAGTTGGCTCATTAATAATTGATAAAATATGTTTGTTGCTTCGTGAAAAAAAAGTAATAGTTTGGAGTTGGCCACAAAGTAAAATTTTAGAATCAAAATCCTGGTCGGTAAATCTGTTGGGTGATGCAAACAAGTGATTTAAATCGCCGAAATAATGAAGAAACGGAAGAAGCGGAGAAAATTTTGGGTGGTCCTCGTGGAGGAAACATTTCATGGCTAAGTAATGGAAATACAGATGCATGTCTGCCAATATCATTGGCAGTCTTATCTTCTCTCCCGGCAAAACATCTTCAAGCCCTTGCTCCTCTGTTGGTACAGTCTCAAGCAGGATCAGCTCAAAATCCACTTGTCTCTAGTCTATTGGCACAATTACCAGTCGATTCTTCCCTTGCTCCTCCAAGTACTCCAAACAATAATAATAATAATTGGGCTCCTTCACAACCCATTGGAGCTCAGAGCCCTCTTTTGGGACTTCAATCCATTCCTGCTCAAACATCCCTTTTTGGATTTCAAACTCCATCCCAACTCCAATCTGGTGCTGATGGAGGAGGAGGAGGATTTTTATTCCCAACTCAAAATACACAGGAAGGAGCTCAACAACAACAGCAACAAGGCGGACAACAGCAACCAATTTATCAGCTTGGTCCAAACCCAATAAACAGTAGAATTCAATCTTGTTGTGAAGGAGCCGGATTAGGAATTGGAACTGGAACTGGAGCTGCAACTGGAATCTCAGCTCAATCTGGAAATGGCCGTGTAAAAAAGAAAATGATGTATTGTAATGAATGTTGTTCAACAGTTTGCTCATGTTGCTGCCGATCTTGTGTTCCTCAAAACAATGTTCAAAATAATACGAGTCGCTGCACCAAATTTCCAATTCCATATTTACCACCTCATCAAAAATACGCAAGTGAAAGAAAATCTCGCTACTTGTTTGATGCAAATGATCTTAGTCCTGCACAAATGGAACAACTGTTGTCAACTTGTTGCGCTCCTCCATGTTGTCAAAAATCGAATCGTACATCAAAAAGACGGATACGATTCCCATCTTTTTCAAACTGTAAAAACCTTCCGTCAAAATTGAAGCTACAGCAAGAAAAACAGGCTTTAAACTTTGCAGGCGGGAGTCAACCTTTGACTTATGAAAAAAATTTAGAGTTACAGCAACAACTACAACAGATACAACAGCGACTTCAACAACAACAGCAAGAAGAAGGATGGCCACTTTCCAATCCAATACAGATTGGAGGAGAACAAAGTGGAATAAGCCTGGGTCAATCAGGAATGGGTCTTGGGCCATCGTCACTTGGACGTGGGGCATCGTCTTTGGGTCTTGGACAATCCTCTTTTGGTCTTGGACAGTCTTCTTTAGGTCTTGGACAATCTTCACTGGGTCTTGGGCAATCATCTTTTGGTCTTGGGCAGTCTTCTTTAGGTCTTGGACAATCGTCACTTGGTCTTGGATTTGGTCCAAGTGGAAGTTTCACAAGTAGTAAAAGTGGAAGAAAAAGAAGAGGAAGTTCAAAGGGTGGTTTGAACGGCCCTCCTTTTCAATTAGGACAATTTGAACAATTTCTTCTCGATCCTGCAGCTAGCTCCATACTCCAACAAATTCCAGCTCAGCAATCCTCAATATTCACACCAGGATCCACAGTCCAAGATCCTCAATCCATACTTTTCAATAGGTCACTCCAGTCAACGAATCCGCAATCCGTTCAGTCAATGAACCCTTCAACAGCTTTCAGTCAAATCAATTCGAGTAAGTGAAACTACAGTAAAAACCAAATTAATTACTATTGATGCTTTTTGTTCTAAAAATTGAAAGTTGAAAGTGGTGATTTTTTATTTTTTATTTTCAATGTGATTCTCTTTTTTAGTTAATCCCAGCACAACCTCAAACGTAGGAGTAAATGTAAATAATCAAGGTCCGAGTAAAGTAGTTGTAAGGGCAGAAATGAGTAATAATTTTGGTGTTCAAGTGACCTCTGTAGAACCGGATAAAAGTATTCAAACAATTGGATTTACGATAGAGCGGGAGGAGAGTGCAACTATACTTTTTGTTGATGAAGGTAAAAAGTCTAAAAAGCACATGAATTTTGGTAATATTTAATATTCATTTATTATTCAATGTTCAATGTAATGGCATTTTATTTAACATTTTCTATTGCTAATTAATTTATTATTTATAAAGGGGGTGGAAATAAAGGGATCCAGACCAAGGGCATGCTGGATGAACCGATGGTGAGTACTCAAACGGATGATGATTTTCTTTCTATGCTTGGACCAATTGCATCAATGGCTGCTGCCAGCGGTTTCAACCTCAGCATGGCGCCCTCTATCCCCCTCCCACTTGAACTATCTTCTCCAAATCAAAGTAGGAAATCTATCAAAGGATTTTCCACTTTTCAAAACACGACTGCTCCGAGTTTAAATCCAAGTACAAAGTTCACTAATGGCAGTGCAAACGAAATGTCGTGGGCTAAAAGTAACCCATTTATTAGTAGTTCCAACGTGAATATGAATACTACTAATGCAAATTCCAAGGCCAATGCCAATAGAAATGATGGGAATGAGATGCCTTGGAAAAAGCAGGTGAAATTAAAAAGTACTGTAACAATTCATCCTCTAATATCCACTCCAACAATGTCAACAATGTCGGGACTACCGATAAGAATTTCCAGTATGACTACCATTCGAAGTCAGAGTCAGGAGAACACAACAATTGAAGTCAGTTCTCCAGGACCAGGAAGATCAGTATCATCACGGAAACTAATTTCTAATCGTCCTTCTCAACAGCTAGAGCCATCATCAACCTCAATGAGACCTGAAATTTCTACTCGTCCATCCAAAACTTCCACTACTACAACAATTCCATTCAAGAAAAATAATAATAGTAGTAACAAAAGTATGGCAAGTCGCGCTTCAAAATATGAGAAAAGTATCAAAGAGCCTTCCGAAATCATTCATTCCCGTTCATCCTCACCTGTATCACGACCCCAATCAAAGTATTCGAATCGAACTTCGCATACAAATGCCACGTCAAAACCTAGTGAAATGATGTCAAGTAGACCAAGTTCTTATGTGGACAATGATCAAAATGAAATGGAATCGAGTTATCCAAGTGTACGAAATAGCGGATACATAGCAAATCCTTTTGCATTAAACAGTGAATATAGCCAGATGATGTTAAAAAATCCAAGTGTGATAAACTCTGCTATTAATAATCCAAGCACAAGAACTATGAAACAGAGAAACAGTCAAATACTGGAAAATCCGAGTGCAACAACAAATAGTGAATTTATGACAACGGCAAATCCAAGTAGCGAATTTATTTCAAATCCTACAGAGAGAAATAGCGAATTTCTATCCATTCCGCCGACTAAAAGAAATAGCGAATCTACACCGCATCCATTTTTATTGAATAGTGAATTCAGCCAAGTTATTTCAAACAATCCAAATCCAAGCATGAGAACAATGAGAGGCCAAAGCCAAAGCCAACCCCAGAGTCAAGTGATGTCAAATCAGAGTACGAAAAATAGTGAAATCAATTCAAACAATCAAAGTATGTGGAATCTTTCTCCAGAGTCAATGACAATGTCAAATGTGGGAATGTCGGGACAAGATTATGAAGAGCCGTCTGTGATTGATACAACACTGGAGAATAATACTCGTCTCAATGCACTTTATCAGACCAAGCCGATTTCACGGTATCCTGTAGGTGGCGCTAGTAAATCAAAATCGAAACATCATCGTAGTCGTCGAAATATTGGACCATTATCCAAGAGTCGTGTGACAAGTCAGAGTCAAAGTAGGAGTAATTCGAGGTCACAATCTCCTGTCTCCAATCGGAGTAGGTCATTATCACCTTCTCCATCTCCCGCAGAATTCCAAGATATTACAGGTCAACAAGATCAAAAAGGTGGGAAAATGAGTGGTCCTCGAAGTCGTGCCTCACGCAATAAAAATAAAGACAGTAGTCGTAACAATCCTAATAACAATGCCAATGTTGTATTTAAAATTTCATCAACTACTAACACAGCAGTGGATATAAATCAAGAGTCTCTCATTTCCCCAGCTATTGGTCCAGACGTTGAAGAAGAAGAAGAAGAAGAAAAGGCAGGAGAAAAACAAGCAGAGGAAGAACAAGGAAGAAGGATGTTCTTGGGTGGTTTTCCTCAAGGGGGATTTTCTCTCGCTGGTTTACCCACAGCCGCCATTTCTAGAGGAGGGGGTCTTACAGCAAAGCTGGTGAAAAGTAGAGTTTGTATGAAGGTTTGTGCTCATCGTGGGATTCTTAAACCATCAGTACCAGGACAACAACAACTGGAGCATCAAAAGCTAGTGAAAGATTTGCTACAAGGACAACAGTCACAAATGTTTACGAGCAATGGTAAAAATACAAAATTACAAATTACGTGTGAATTATTTTTATTTCTATTTTTAATTTTCAATTTTCTGCAAACTATAAAAACTAAATAAATTTTAGATTTAGGTTTAAAGTTTCGTTTCTCTTTCAAATTTTAGGAATGGACTCGGATGGAAATGCTGCTGCTCAAGATGAATCTATGAATTCAAGTCGAACAGGATCCCGATCACCATCACCACTAAATCAACAAGGTGGTATGCAGGGGTTAAATCCTGGTGGAATCCCTAATAATATTAATGACATGGGATCGTCAATTGGTCAATTCGGTCAATATGCGGGTGTTCATAGTATCCCAAATCATAAAATTGGTTCCATAGGTCCAATGACAATGAGCAACAATGAAACACCATTCAGTAAAAATTCTAATGTTGGCGGATTTGGACCAAATACAAGTTTTCTTGGTTCACCATTCAATCCCAATACAATTCCAAATCCAAATTCAGATCAAAATCCAAATAGAAATCAAAATCCGAATCAAAATCCGAATTCAAATAGAAATCAAAATTCAAATCAAAATCCGAATCAAAATCAAAATCAAAATTCAAATCAAAATCCGAATCAAAATCAAAATCCGAATCAAAATCCGAATTCATATCCAAATTCAAATCAAAATCCAAATAGAAATCAAAATCCGAATCAAAATCCGAATTCATATCCAAATTCAAATCAAAATCAGAATTCAAATCAAAATTCAAATTCAAATCAAAATCAAAATCCGAATTCAAATCAAAATTCAAATTCAAATCAAAATCAAAATCCGAATTCATATCAAAATTCAAATCAAAATCCGAATTCAAATCAAAATTCAAATTCAAATCAAAATCAAAATCCGAATTCATATCAAAATGGACAACCATCCAGTTTCAATTTCCCGGGTCAAAACACCAGTAATAATAATAATAGTTTTTCAGGTGCTCCATCTTCCGGTCAAAATAATAACTTTTCAAGTTTAAGAGCACAATCACCGGGTAATAGCAACAGTAACAACAACAATAATACAATGATGTACGGCAACGGCAACAGTAACGGTACTTCAGGGAAGAGAAGATGTCCTTGTCCCCGTCCATGTCCACCACCACCTTGTCCAGTGATCACAGAATGCTACAAAATTTGTCCACCACCTCCACCTGCCTGTTTTTGTTGTCCTTGTCCTTCACCAACTCCAATTCTAAATCCCAGCCAAAATCCAAATCCGAATCCGAATCCAGCCATGAACATGAACATGAGTAACGTCTGTTGTGTTGTGCCTGCAAATGCTAATAACAACTGTAATCCTTATAGAGCAAAATGTAAAATCAATTTTAGGCCACCATCATCATTAACAAAATGTCCGAATTTCCCCAATGTTCCCAATTTCAATCCGTGTAAACCGTCTATTCCACAATGCTCTTACTTTCAGTCAAGTTGTACTCCTTCATGTTCACCTTCACGCTCACCAAGTCCACTGCATCAAAAAATACCGAATATTAACAGCAGCAATAACAACAACAACAGTTGTAATCCTAATACGCTCGAAGAATATTATCTAGTATCTGTGGATGAACTTGAAAATGAGGATTGTACTGCCCCTGATGAAATGGTGATGGAGAATGAAACATTTTTACAATTTTGTCCAGAGTCAAATCAATACATTATGTGTACAAAACCACCCACCTGTCAAAAACAAGGCTCTGTACGGAAAAAATGCAGATGACTTAAAATTTTTAAATTGAAAAATAACACTTGCAAAAATCAAAATTGGAAAAGCGATTAAAATTATAAATGATACTATTTATAACATTTGCATCAAAAATCAGTATGAGTGATTATTATTTTACCTCATGACTCATGAGTCTGTCACAATACAGATTTCAGACACAATACTAAAAATACACACTACAGTCTATAGTCCTAAAAAAGCTAGGCAATGGTCAGACTTTGCATGATACAGAAACACGCGTTTATCTTATACCTTACTCTAAGCTTGTACGTATGCTGACGGAAAGTGTAGTTGAAAATGAAAAAAAAACGTCCTTGTGTAAATACACAGCATGAGAGCATATTTGTAAATAGTACACTATTACGTATCACCGAGTTAAAAATACATGATGTAGCATCTCCAAAATATGTATGAGAACGATAATGCTTTTATCATATTATATAATGGGGATGAATGATTAGAATAGAGTGTAAAATTCACAAGTGCAATATTTGTACAACTTGTAACTTTTGAAGTATGAAATATGAAGGATCAACTAAACAGCAGTAATTATGTAATTGAGTATTGAGTGTTCTGAGTGTTGTTCCTATACAAAGTGCAGTGTACACTGGAAATTTTAGTCAGTCAAAACTTTGGTGTAAGCAAGCATCAGCTCGTTTTTTAGTTGGGTTTTCGGTTTTCAGCTTTGTAGTTTAATTTTTTTTAGTTAGGATGTGGGTCCAAGTTGTACTGTTTTGTGCGTCAATTTATGCACTATATAAGTTAATAAAACCCAGAAGGCCACCAAACTTTCCACCAGGTAAAAACAGACTTGATTCTAGATTCTAGATTCTAGATTCTATTTAGTTATCTACGACCAGTGTAATTTTCTTATTTATTCATCTTTTTACACACCATATCAAAGTATTCTAAATTCTAATGCATGTGCATACTAATTATTGTACTCTGTATTTTGCATATCTTCAATTTTTGAGGTCCGGAGGCATATCCAATTGTAGGATCAATTTTTGCATTGATGAAACTAGGTGACACGATCCCAGATGCACTTAAAAAGTGTGGAGAGGTTAATTTTCTAAAACAAATCTATTGAATCTAGAGAAAATGATTCCAAATTCCAAACTCCAATCGCAATCCAATCTAAAATCTAAAATCTAAAGCTTGAATGTTTTAAAATATAGGTTTATGGGCCCGTAACTGGCCTTTGGATGGGCAAGTCAAGGGCAATAATTGTCAACGGTTGGAAACCAATCAAAGCAGTTCTGACAAGCGAAGAGTTTAATGGTAGGAGGATTATTCAAATTAAATGCATTTACGGTTTAAGGCTTAGAAATTTGAAATGTATACACATAAATATTACATTGTCCTGTTTTTTTTTGAAGGTCGACCTTCATTTTATTTTGCAAAGCATCCGAAATTGGACACCCAATTAGGTAAAATAATAATAATTTTTATTTAATAGAGGTTTTATTTATTATTCAACCTTATGTGTATTATTATGAGATTTTACGGTTACATTTTAATTCTTGAGTTTCTGAATCCTGAAAATATGTACTACAGGAGTTCTGTCCGTACCTTACAATGATCTATGGAAGACTCAGAGACGGTTCACGCTACGTAAGAATCATATGGCTCATATCCTTTCAATTCCATTATGATTTTTGTTTTTTTTTCGGAATATTTTGGATTTTGGATTAAAAAATAAACCTGAGTTTCAAGTTTGACAAAGGATTACAAATCACAATAATGATTCATGATACAATTGAAAAATTGAAAACTGTAGGGACACTTCGGGACTGGGGATTTGGAAAGAGCACATTAGAATCCGTAATTCATGAGGAAATAAATGACACCTTTGAACAAATGGATAAACAGCGAGCAATTTCTGACGGAGTGATTTCACTGGATAACGCGTTTGGTCTACCGATCATAAATAATTTATGGGCAATTTTAGCTGGCAAAAGATTTCATCACGATGATGAAAAATTAAAGGAGCTTCTCAAAAAAATCTATGACAGTTTTAGATCACAAAGTCATTTAGCAAACTTGATAAATGACTATCCGTTCCTCAGACACTTACCCGTCTTTTCTGCGGCATGGGCCTCAATCTTGGAGATGAAGGACAGTGTAGCAAAATTCCTGGAAGAGACAATTTCTGAGCATATGCAAACAAGAGATCCGTCTTCCCCGAGAGATTTCATTGATGAATATTTGAACCACATTGAAAAGGAGAGTGGGGATAAAAATTCAACCTTTTTCCATGAACAACTCATACAGCTATGCTCTGACATATTTACTGCTGGTGCAGAAACTACTAGTAATTCTGTAGCGTACTCTTTACTGTATTTGATGGTCTATCCGGAAATTCAAGAGAAAGTTTTCCAAGAAATACAGAGTGTTTTAGGACAGCATCGTCTACCATCATACGAAGATAGACATAGGTAATTTTTTTTGTTTTTTGAAAAAACAATGCATAATGAAACATTAAATTCGTTTGAAGTTTGAAATGCCCAAAATTTATGACTGTTTATTTTTTAGACTTCCATATACTGAAGCTGTACTTTGTGAACTCCAACGGATCTGTAATATTGCACCTACAGTCGTTCCTCACTGTACCATACAAAATACAAAATTGAATGGATATTCAATCCCAAAGGTAATGATGAATGGTCACTGATGATGGCGTAAAATGGCGTTATTTTGTTTTTTTGTTTCACGTTTCAAGAAGACTAAAACTGACAACTGCGATTTTTTTATTATCATTGAATATTTTTTTTTACTTTGTTTTGTAGGATACTTTTGTTTTCCTCAGTCTCGAAGGAATTCACATGGACGAAACTTTGTGGGATCAGCCAGAAAAATTCAACCCAAGCAGATTTTTGGATTCTGCGGGAAAATTTAAAGGCAGACCCGAATTTTTCATACCGTTTGGAGTTGGTGCCAGAGCCTGCTTGGGAGAAACTTTAGCTAGGTCAAATTATTTCATCTTCGTTACTGCTATGATCCAACGATACAGAATAGAAATACCCAGTGGACTCCCAAAGCCATCCCTTGAACCCGTATCTGGTTTTACATACGCTCCACAGCCTTTTAAAGCCCATTTAGTACCAAGAAGTTAATTTTAATCAGAAATCAGCTAATTCTTGTTTAAGGTTCTGTCCCGAAGAATGCTAAATAAATGCAGTATTTTTTGTCAGTTTTTTTTATTTATTTTGAATAAACAATTCTACGAAAATTTTCGGAAACAGGATTGTATAAAACAATTGACAGGTAACTGGTTCTACGAACCAAACACTTAAAAAATAATTAAACTACTCGATGTCGATCTTTATGTGGTTGGCCACTTTTTTGCGTGTTTAATTTTTTATTTAGCACTGGAGTTTTTGGTCTATTCGCATTCTGAGTAAAATTATACGGATTATTCTCATTTTCCCCAGGATATTCTTCATATTCTTCCTCTGGCATTTCGAATACTGGTTCAGCTGATGTTTTCTTTATTTTATTCATGGGGATTCTATTTGTGATTGGTTTAAAGAAAATTCTAGGCATTCTTTTTGTTGGTGGCGCTATCATGTCTTCATCATCTTCTCCCTCATGTTCTTCATCAATATCAAATTTCCTGAAATCTGGGAATTCAAATGGATCCTCTTCCACATCCTCACCATAAAGTTCATGTTCACTCGTTCTGTGACCCCGATGTTCTGCACCATCTTTCTCCTCCTCTTGATCATCCAATGCCTTTCCATCCTTACTTTTCTTCTTCTTCTCCCCGTCTTCATCGTCATCATCATCATCGTCAAAATCAAATGGATTTTTATGACACGGACATTTTTTAAATAAATTTCCTTTTTCTTTGTCAAATTTGTATTTATGTCGAACATGTAAAAGAGCTCTTTTAGCCTTTTTGGCAAATGCCAATGCTGCATCATAACATAAACTGTCTAATTCACCATCTCCACCGTGGTGAAGATCCGTAATTTTACATGAGAATATTTCTTTTTCCAAATACCAAATTGACAAGTGATTTATATGTTGTGCAGCTCGTAAGTGTACATTTGCTCCAGCAAATTTCAAAGCGCCTACAAACACAATTTGTAAAAAGAAAACACAAAGAGTAATAATAATAATATAGTTTAAACTTGAAACTAACACTGTAAAAAAACGGAATGTGGAATGAGAGTGTAATCAAGTCCATCGTTTTTCAAAAGTCTATCGATAATTTGAAAAATAATAATAATTATGGTTTATTTTGTTAATTGTTAATTACACACTTTGAAGTCCATGAAGTCTCTCAACTCGATAGTCCAAGATCCCAAGGTAAAAATAAGGACCGTACGCAATGGTCACATTTCGAGGAATAAGGTAAAACAGTGAATGTCGATCTTTACTCTTAGATTTATATGAAGTTGGAACAATTATATTTGCTTGTGTTTCAAAAAATTCCCGAATTCCTGTTAATCGTGACAATCTAGTAGGAAGATAACTGAGCTTTTTCATCGCGGATGTTGCACTCCATCTTTGGTCGGGAGGAAGACGAGGAATACTGGTTTTATTAAGTAGTGAATCTCTCCATAGTGTCAGTCGTTCTTGAGGTTTGTCCACTCCCAAAGATAAATGAACATCGGATACACTATCAAACGTACGAAACATTTGTGGCTGGAACATTTTGAAAGACTATAAAATGAACAGTTGCTGCCAATACTTTTTAAAGAATTAAAGTTCAATCAGAAAATCGCGTATGAAATATTAGCAAACCCATAAATGATAAGATTCAAAATTCAAAGTTTTACACGTAACGTAGGAAGGAATTTTTTTATAACTCCTCCAAAAAATCCGAAACTCACATCTCACACACACCACTCCACTCCACTCTCCGAACTCCGAACTCCGCACATCAAATATCGAACTTTGGCAAAAGCATTTTCGTTCCCAATCCAGTCAAAACGGTTGAAATATTTACTTACATGGTTTACTCCTTGCAAGGCCTTTTAGAATCTCCATTATAATATAACGTCCGTGTATTGCCATGGGCAACCCATTAGATAATACATTAGTCCTTTTTCCAAATGAACGGACCTTTTTAGAGATTCTAAAAGGCCTTGGTTTACTCTGCGTGCTCACAGGACAACAAAGTGGATGAGTAGAGATTTACACGGCATCAAAAATCAAAATGTTTTTTGTTTTTGTCGAATTCAGTATACTGAATATATTCAGAGAATTCGACTGTATTCAAATACAGATGCTAACTAGTTCATAGGTGCACAATGCATATGAGATAAAAACCATGGCAAGTGAACTTCTATTCTATACAAGGTGGATTCATCTGAATTTTTGTTCACAACCGATTGTGGGGAAAAA
>JAQGBH010001558.1:0-31322 GCA_034698265.1 Sminthurinus aureus | reverse complement strand
ACTGATGCGACCCTTCTCTCTCTCTCTCTCTCTCTTTCTTTTTCTCTCCATGACATTCAATTACGATGAAACAAACGCACGTCTCTCTCTATTTTGTATGCTTGATGGGAAATCAGAGAATGAGCCAGAGATAAGAAACAAGGAGAGAGAGAGGGAGAGAGAGAGAGAGCAACTTGAAATCCAAGTCCAAGTGCAAGATCAACACAGTCAAACTTGACCTACACCACTGCCACTCCAAACTCCAAACTCAAGATTCGAGAGGAAATAAATGGAATAGGATAAGTGAATGCTGGATTGAGGATTGAGGATTGAGTGGCTTGCATTTCCACTCTACACTCTACACTTGATCCGACTGAATATGGTAATGGCAATTTACCATTCCTCTTCCTTCCTTTTTCCTCCAATCCTTAACCTTCCACACCAACCAAAACATTCCCAACTCGGTTTTTTTCCATATTCTGCTCCTTGCTTTGCTCCAAGTTCTCGCCTAAAAACTGAAAGGTTCCGCTTGTTTCTTTGAACAAGAAACCAGACTCGTGGAAAACGTATTACTTTTTCTTCTCCAACTCTGATTTCCCGTTTTCCCGTTTTCCATGAATATGATCACATTACACATTGTGCACGAGAAAACACACATGAGGATCGAGTGTAATGTGAAATAATAATAATAATATTGTGCCCCACTAAAGACATAAAACACTCACTTAGCCCAGTCAAAGGAAAGATAATATAAATGATTTCTGACTTTTTCTAATGGTGAGTTAGCTGCACTTCTGGAACCAGAGTCCGGAGTCCGTTGTCCGTAGAATGGAAAATGGAGAATGGAGAATGTGGTCATTGTTACATGAGAAAACTGGAGGTTTAAAGCTCGTTAGGAGTGGGAAGTGAGAAAAAGCGCCAACAACCAACAACCAACAACATCCTCTCAACTCTCAACCCTTGTTAAAACTTTTTCAAAAATAATTGTAAACTCTCCACGAGAAGTTGGGCATTGGGCATGAAAAAGCAAAGAACTGTGCTTTGGCTTTTGCTTGTACATATTTTGAATGAGTGTGTAAAACTCATGCTGACGAGCCCGTTTGTTGAAAAATTCCAAGAGAGAACAAGAAATAAGAAATATTAAGAGGACCTTTAATTTAACAACAGTCAGGAGTTTGGAGTTTGGAGTTTCATTGTTGCTCGTAGGAGTTTAGTTGTTGTTATTGAAAATGGCTGGATGGTTCTTTGAATTTTTATGTGACCATTATAAAAGTTGACTTTTGCAGGCTGGAGCTTAAAATAAGTCATAAGTTGTAATAGAATTGAGTATGTGTAGTGTGTGCAGTGTGCAGTGTGTGTATCTTTGAATAAGGGGTATGTTGGAATGATCCAAGAAGCATGACTAAAGCACCCATTTACTTTTAAAATTACTCTTGTCAACTTATCCCCACAATTTTATGTCTACTTTCAACTCTTGTACATTTTATAATTGCTTTCCTATTTTCTTATTCCTCATTTCTCATTTCTTGTTCCAGGATGCATAATGAAAAGGGAGAGATGTTCAACAGCATTACTGTCATGTGCATACCAAACACAAAACACAAAACACAGAGAACCTCCCAATCCACATTCACAATCCACAACAACCACCGAGCAGCACATGCATTTTTTCCACCGACTCCCGTCCGTTTTTTTCACCATATTTTCTCATCATATTTCTCGACCATGTTCATCTTCTTCCAGATTCCAGATTCCAGATTCCAAACTCCAGTCTCCAGACAAATACAAATATCCACAAAACAGAGGGCAAAAGTGAGTGTGACTGTGACTGAATCTGTGCTGTCCAAATGTGAATTATGATGGCTTATCTGCTCTTCTGTTCTGCTCTGCTCTGTGTGTAATGTGTAAGATGAGAAGAGGAGAAGAGGAGAAGAGGAGAAGACGGGCAGTCTGAACTCTGGAGGAGTCACGGGTGGCATCTTTTCCTAAAGCATCTTCATATCCCTCCGATTTGCTACCACACAAAATACAAAACAAAATCCGTAAAAAGACTAACTGTTTTTGTCTCTCCGACTCATTTCACTCCTTCTTCGTTTCTCCTCTTCTCCTTTTTTGCTTTTGAGTTTATTCCCTCATTTTTGTCATCTCTGGCAACGTTTTTTCATCGCTGTTGTTGGTTCGCTAATCATTGTGTGTGATCTCTTGAGAATTTGAGAATTTAAAAGGGAAGAGAATAAAAATGTAAATCTGTAAATCTGTAAAACATGAGTATGAATTTGAACATTTTGGATGTTGAATTGTGAAGGTACGCATGCCCAAAAGTTCATTCTTTAAAACTACTAAAGCGTATGAATAAATAATAATAATAATAATAATAATAATATTGTTCATGTCTGTACTGTGAATAAGGTGGATTGTGTGGAGTGTTCCTTTTAAAATCCATCCCAAGAAAATGAATGCTTAATGCTCTTGTCTGTAGTCTGTAGTCTGTATGCACATGATACTCGTGTACATGTTGCTGTTGTTGTTGGTTGTTGGTGGAGATGGATTCGTGTTCAAGTTTCAAGTTGAGGGGCAATCTGACCTTGAAGATTCTGTCATTCGCATCCTCACTCATTTCGTCTCTTCCTTTTCTGCTAGATGCTTATATTTACGTTCAATCCTCAATATAAAATATAAAAGCTAAAACGTAAAGCGTACACAACTGACAATTGACAATGAAAAATAAAGGAAAGTGCTGCATCTCATAATTCATAATTGTCCATAAACAGCTTCATAAATGTCCAGAATTCAATTCAACTCACTCGAAACACTCGACCGCTCAAAAGTCTGGGCCACGTCAACTTTTGTCATTGAATTCCTTCTCCGTTTCATCCTTTTCGGCCCATTAACGTCGCATATCGCACAGTACAGAAGACAGGACGTAGATGTATTAGCCACATCAATCATCTCTTTTTCTGATCAACAGCCTCGATCGTCCAGCTTAAATCCCAACTTCTAAATTCATGCTTCACTTTAATTAATGCTAAATATTTTACGCACTTGACTTTTTCTTGAAAATGTTGACTGCAAAACTCATTAAAAATGTGTGTATTTTTGCGCTCTGTGTTAAGTCCAAAAGCAAAAGCTAATTGATTTGGGAACCCATGTAAACTAATGACTAAAACAACCCAACAAACACACTTTTGTACCACTGCACTTGATTCAATGTGTTTTATCTTGTACTCGATACTCAATACTCAATACTCAATAACGACTACAAAATCATGCAAAATACTTAAAAAAAATTTCCTTGAACTAATTTTCTCAAAAAGCTGTTAATTTTCTGATGAAATGAACAAAATACGTACACATGTTTCTTGCATTCGGCGTGGACGTAATTGAGTTAAAATGAGGTTTCCACTTGATTTCCAAATATTTGTTCAATTCCCAATCCATATTTTACAATTTACTGATGAAAGTGAATCAGATGATTTGTTTGTGGATGTAAAATCTAATTCTACAGATAAATAGAAATTGGAGCTCGGTACTCAATACTGCAGACTGAATGAGCAGTTTCAAGTGGCATGAGCTTTGAGCATTGAGCATGTTTATCGTCTAATTTTGCTCGAGTTGTGTCGGTTGTGTGTGTTGGAAGAAGGGAGTTGATTAGGAGTTGGGAGCACCTGTTGCCTGCTGACTGCATGAGATATGAGATACAGGACGCGATAGAGGAGACTCGAGATGTTGGTGGATTTTGCAACCTTGCGCATGATGATATTTGACGCAGACACGGACTAAAAAGACAAGGTATTAATAAATAATATGACAACAACCCAAAGGAACAATCTCTACTCAAAGTCAAGTCAAGTCAAGTCAAGTCAGTCTCAATACAAACACAAATACAAATAATCCTCCAAACTACAAACTCCAAAATTAATGTTTTTGTTTGCTACTCTCAACTGTTAATATTCCACCTCGAAAACAACAAGTAAATTCTACGCTCGTTACACGGATTGCGGATTATGCACGTTTCTAAGTGCATCTAAATTCTAAATCCATTTACTCTCATAACAATTTCACATTTGTTTCATGCACAAAGCACAAAGCAACAACTACAAAAGTCTCAACGATTCACATTCAATTGAAGCGTTAAAGGTCTCTTAAAATGTCTATGAAAATGAGCTCATAATCCTTCAAATGTTTTAAACTCATTTGTACTCTTGAATTTTTTTACACTTGTAAATCTCAAATCTCAAGTTAAGATCATGTTAAGTCATGTTAATTTTTTAATTAACCTCCTCATTAACAGACTTTAAGACACAGGATTTAAGAGAAGGAGGAAGAAGATTTGGAAAACATGAAAAAACAATGTACAATGCGCGGAATTGTGGAGACATAAAACATAAAAGAGCTGCCTGCAGTTTTACAAGTTACACGTGCAATTCACAATTCACAACGCACAGCAATTAATAATAATTATTATACTTGATAAATTTCATGTAGTTTTATTCAAGTACACGTTTTAATTGTTCAATTATTAAATGTGTCTAGAGTCTAGAGTGGAGAGTCTAGTGCCTCCGTCCAACTTGCAACGTCTGAGAAATATGACATAAACTTTAGATAAGTTGAGCAGGACGTCAGACTTTAGATTGTTAAACACAAAACACAAAACATAAATAATTTGAAATATGAAAAGATGAAATGAAAAAGATAATGAAAAAAGCGTCAGAATTAGAAACAAGAAGAAAAATGTACGCCAACACATTGACGAGCTTGGAAATGAAAATGAAAATGGATGAATAAATGAAGAAATGAAGAGTGAGTGAGTGAGTGAGTGCTCATGTTTTTATAATCAAGAATCCACGCACTCGACTCTCGACTCTGGATTCACTACAAAATACTTAATCGTACATGGATTTTTTCTCCTGGAAAAATACTTGTGTTTAATAATAATTTGAATACGTGTGAAGACCAGGAAAAGAAGCTGATGAGAATGGAAAAAGGTTATGAGAAACTTATCAAAGTTGAAATGGAAATGGAAATGAATCAGATGCACAAATATTTCGGATGCGATATGTACGAATTCACCTCGGAGCTCTGTTTTGTTTTGTGCTGTGTAAAAAGAATCGTGTATGCATTTTGACTTGATGTTTGATAATATTATGTGGCATGTATCAGATTGGAGCTTTGTGTTTTGTGGATGTAAGTTCAGAGTTTGTGAGCGAGGGGTTTAAAGTGTGTGTAATGGAGATAATACGTTTTCATTATTCTTTGGCAAGATGGTGGATAAAATAAAATAGGATAAAATCCACTCTAAATCCCACTCTCACTTTAAACTGCATAATCAAAATGAAAAGAAGTGGATGCCTCGGTTTGATTGCAGGCAGAGAATCAGACTGTAGACTGTCGATTAGTCTGATTCTGGTTGATATGTTCCCAGTAGATGCAGGCAGTGGGCTCGTAACATGTAGATAAAAGTGTAGCTGAAAGTCCGAGACCTTGAATACGATTGACGATTGAGAGATTCAATCTAATTTGTCGGTGGTTGTAAGTACAAAATACCAAATACAATGTGTCAATCCATTTCATTTCATCCCATTTGGAATGACTGTTCACTGTTCAAGTTTGTAGCTCGGCCAGTCAGAAGTCAGAGTGTAGGTGAAATATAAAGCATAAAAAGCGTCTGGAGCATAAAAATAAATAAAAATGATGGTAAATTCATGTGCTCCTCTTTTTCTCTGTTTATGATTGTGTTTTGTGTTGGTGGATTCAGGTTCATGTTGATGCTCAATGCTCATCTTTTGGTGTATCTCAATTCATGTGTTGGATAAAAGAACCAAAGTTGGTATGATTATCACTCTCCTTTTCTCTTCTCTACTTTTTGGCTTTAAACTTGGAGGGAGATGCAGAGGCTGTGCTGTGTGATGTGATTTGTATAGGGTTATCTGGATGGTTGTGAATTGTAAAGTGAATCCAAAGGGCCGGCAGATGAGTCTCCATCAAAAGGGATCAATTCTCCATCTCTGTCTTGTTGTTTTGCTCTGAGCAGATGGATTTTTATTTTTACTCGGACTCCATCCAAACTCACGACTCTGTTCTCTGTTCTCTGTTTTCCGTAGGACACACATGGAAAATATGCATTTGGTACAGAATAGAGAAAAGAACGGAGAAACGAGAATGTGCTCCCTCCAGCCTCCACACTCACTCACACAGACACACACGTTATTATTGTTATTACTCCTGTTCATTTCTTCTCTTGGTTTTCTGCTGGATTCTGGATTCTGGATTCTGGTGCACCGAGGACGGAGCAGATTGCAGTGTTTATAGTTTACAATTACATGCGTAAAGAAAGGGTGCAGTTGAGCATTGTTGCTGTTGTAAAGAAATTTCAGCGGCCGAGGACACATAAAATAAGATATTGTGTTTTATGTTGTACATTGTCCGGTGCGAGTAGGGAGTGCGGAGACGGATGAAGGATCTCTCATAAATCCACAACCATCTACAACAGCTATAAACAATACTAAAAATCTCGAGTACTTTTAAAAATTGTAAAGAAGGTCCCTCGGACTAACTAATGATAAGTGCCCTCGCTCTGACTCTGCCTTTGACTTTGCTCCTTTACTCTCATCAATTTACCATTTTCATTTGAGTCTGCGTTATGAGCGAACCTTTCTTGGAAATTTTGTTAATATGAGGAATAACGAACTGGAGTAGAAAATGGAAAATGTGCACGGCAAAACAGAAGGATATAAATAAAAGAGACGACGGCGAGGCATTTGGACTTTTCCTCCGTTGACGCTTGACGACCATCAGCACATTTCATTACACTTTACAAAGTCACAAGTAGCGGAGATTGGAGGTTGGAGTGCGGTGCTCAATCGCCTCCTTGTCCTTCCTCCTTTGCCCGTAGATGCACTTGGATTTTGGAACATGTTACGCGAGACTCGAGACTCGAGTAATCTGGAAATGTGTGTAAATGGAGTATTTAAAGTGTAGGTTGTAGATTGTAGATTGTAGATGAAGGAACCAGGAACAAAACGGAGCGGCAACGTGACTTTGACGAGGATTTTTCACTTCATTCAGACCGAGTCGACGTAATCGTAATCGTGAGTGTAGAAAGTAAAAAGAGCAAAGTAGTTGTGTGTATTAAGAGGAACGTGTAGATTCTAGATTCTAGATTGTGGATTGTGGATTGGAGATTGTGGATATGATGAAATGGTCATGTGCTCCATTAGATAATAAATATGCATGTAAATCCGTCTGATCACCAACTAATTTCTGTCCCTCTTCTCTTAAATTCAGCAGTCCGCCGAGCCGCATGGCAATCACCAAAATGAGCCTTTATTGCTCCATGAAAAATGATAATACGCCGAGTGGATTCATCAAGAATCAAGAATCAAGAACCAAGAACCGCATCCACTTTTCAACAGCACCATAAACCATAAATTCCATCCCGCATCAAAATGAGCCTCATCTTCATTTAAAGGAAAATTCAAATCCAGGTTGTCCACATCGCACGTCTTTTTACGTCCACATCTTCATTTGGTCCGAGCATAAAAAATGTAAAACGATCTCTGCTTCTTTTTCATTTCACGACCTTGACCTACTCAGCGCAGCACAGCTCAGCTCAGCTCAACTCAGCTCAAGTTAGCGCACAGAGACCTGAAAAGTGTGGTAAAAACTGGGTAAAAAATCTCCTGTATTCTGTACACCAAATTCAAATAATCATGCAGGTTACATTCTTAAATTCAGACTCCAACTCAAACAGCAAAAGAGCACACAAAATAATATTATGTTCTGTGCATTGTCCATTGTAAATTGTACTAATTACAAATTCCCTGAAAATGGACAAAAGCTGAAAAATCGGAATTTATCGGCTCCTTTTTGTTTTTACTTTTGTCATGTGGCTACGAAATTTAGTGGTTCTCGGAATTAGTTTGAGAATGGAGAATGACTCGAGACTCGAGTTGAATTTACTTGTTACTTTGTAAAAT
This sequence comes from Sminthurinus aureus, assembly GCA_034698265.1. Lineage (NCBI taxonomy): Eukaryota > Metazoa > Arthropoda > Collembola > Symphypleona > Katiannidae > Sminthurinus > Sminthurinus aureus. The sequence continues at coordinate 23,367 of JAQGBH010001558.1, read as the reverse complement.
CCGCACACACAATTAACTTTTATCCCCATTTTCGGAAAATAGTACGCTGACTTGTTTTCTACATTCTCAAGAACTGCGTAACATAAAAAGGGAACAATTGCCATTTGTGGGGAGAAGGAGAACCTAGAATCGAGAATCGAGAGTTTCTTGATGCATGATGCATGAAATTCTGGAAATTTCCAGATTCCACACAGACTCAAATGTACCCCACAAAGATACTAAATAAACCAAATAAAATGGAGCAAAAGGCAGGTTTTGATTTGAAATGTTGAATGTTGAATAGAAGTGGAGGCAGTCAGATGAGGAAAAATGAATAGTAACGAAACTCTCGACTTGCTCATCTTCTCATCTTTTTGAGCAGGGAACTTGAGTCTTGAGATTTGAGTCTGTAGACTTGAGATTTGAAATGTCCATTGTGTATTGTGTGTTGGATTGTGTACACACTCGGGAAAAGTGTGATGCTTCAAATTCAAATGGCGATCAGTACAAAGTGAAACTTCTCACACCTCCAAAATACATAGTGAATCCAATACCTACATCATTCTACATTCGACACCCAACATTCTACATCCAAGTGCACACAATTACTACACATTCAACTCGCACCGTGGAGAAAAAACAGTGACTTAATTCACGTCTTTGTAAATAAAAAATAACAAGTGAAATGAAAATCCTTACACACACTTTACCATTCCAGTTCTACCTTCTCTATTAATGCCCATCTTTTTGTACTTTGTAGGTGTATCCTTTCTTCTCGTTCGTCTTCTCCAACATTTCTACATTTATACGGCACATCAGAGTTGGATCGAGAACAAAATCTACATGGAGAACAGAACACAGAACAGAGAGAGAGAATTTTGAAGCTGTCAATAAGACTACGGGAGTAAAAAGTAGAAACGTTGTTCGTCTCGTTCTTTGAGTGAACCTCCGCTTCTTCGCTCCTCCGATCCAAATGAATAGAAGGAGAAGGAAGAGAAAGATAATTCAAAAACACTCATCTGCTTGATATTTTGTGTTATTGTACAATATACACAACAGAGAACAGAGTGACTCCAGTTTGATATTGGACGAGTCCATCCTATTTCCGTATGCACCTCTGGATTTGATTCTGGATTCTGGATGCTGGATGCTTTATGCTGCATATAAATAATGTCTAATGCATTCCGTATAGTCGACATGAACATGACGTCCACAATCCACAGTCCACAATTCAAAATCCACAGTCGTAGACAGACAAAACAAATAATAGTGCGCGATACCATATCCAGCGAGAAGCGAGAATCGAGAAAGCCTACTTTTTTTATCATTATACTCTCTAAACTTGTTACACAGTGAAACTTGGACGTGCATACGCAATTGAATTGAATTGACGATTGACGAGAAATGAGAATGAATATTCAAGCTGCTCCATAAAAAATGGAAACTATTAATAATAATATTTCCATTATTTTCCATTGATTCTCATTTTACTCCAGACTCCAGACTTGCTTCAACATTCAACAAGAAACGTGAAGGATGAAATATGAAAGATGAGGATGAACTCAGCTGTATTTGTTCCTTGGATCTTGACTCTTGAATCTCCGATCCGTCCACAATCTACAATCTACAACAAGAAAAGTTGGACAATACAAAATACAAGACACAAACAAACAGGACGGGCGGATTTGATGAAGAAGAAAATGTTTTGTATTTTGTATTTTGTGCGTCCATAGAAAATGGAGTTGGAAATACAAACACATGACGAGATAATGATGTGTTTGTACTCGGCATTTTCTTAATACTCGCATTCATTTATTCTCCATTCTCCATTCTCTTTCCAGAGATATTATGTACAAGACACATTGTACATTTTGTACATGAGCAACATTCGTCTGATTGTGAGGCCGGCAGCTTTTTTCCAAACTTTTCTAACTGTAGATTATTCCAACTAAATTCTAACACAACACAAGACACAATTATATCAATCATTTTATAAGAATCGGAAGACATGGAAGAAAATGCTCGAGTATAAATATTTGATTCATCATTCTCGTATCTCGTCTCCCTCTTTAGTTCTTGGCGTAATATTGTATTTCATATTTCCAGTGTCGTCATTCACGCCGTCTTCTCCGTTTCTTGTTGCTCCATTTTCCCATTCAGACGTTTGGTTTTGAGTTTGCAGCTTAAAATTACACGTTGGTTTATTCATTATTCGTTATTCACTATTTCCTATTTACTCTGTCTCTGAGGATCTGGATCTTTTACCATTTTCCCTGTCTTTTAAAATTAAACCGTTAGTTCTCTGCTTCTTTCATTCTTTCCTGCTCTCTTGAATTGGGAATGATTGACTTTGATGCATCCTCTATTCTTTTAAACTCACCTAACCTCATATGTACCTCATGTGTGGTGTATTTCGTTTAAAACTCGTACATGAGGCAACAGAGTCGATTATGACGACAACCTGGAAACTGGAATCTGCTGAAACTGGAATTGGAACTTTTAAAGATTAAATAGTAGGGATTTAAACGTCTCATCTTTCCCCTCTTCCAAGACGCAGCACTCAGTATGCAGGTTTCAACTTATCCATCCTCAGTTTTGCATTCTCTCTCTCTCTCTCCTGCATCCTGGGAACAAGCAAAAAAATATTTGAAAGTGTCAGTGTAAAATTCAAATAGGCATCTAAAATGGGAATAACAATCAGAATTGAGCTAAATAAGTGAAAGGTGATGATTATACAGAGCTAATTTCATGAACAGGATGATAATTCTTTGCATTTCATTTCATTTGACTTGACACCCTCCTCTATTCTCCATTCTCCATTCCTCAATACTCAATCCCAATGCTGTTCTCCGTTTCATGGCAGTCTCAAACTGAAGACGAAGAATTAAATATCTAGATAGATAAATAATAAATAGTTGGATAAATGGAAGAAGAAGAAGGGGAGATGAGAAGGAACGTGTTATTTTTTGTGTGGCAGAGAATCGTGACATTTTTCGATGGGATGACACAGACCAGACCACACCACACCACATCCACTTGTCCATTGTCCACGCAGGTATAAAAATGCAATTTTGGTTGAGGTTCTGCTTCTCCCAAGAAGACGTCTTTGAAGAGCGTGGATATTTGTGTAATTGTAGCAACATTTCATAATGGAGTATCAACATTCAACAGGTTAAACTGGGATGAAATGAGGATGAGGATGAGTTTGTGCATGTGAATATCAGTGTGTGTGTTGATGAGTATATGAGAATGTGGAGTTACATGGCTTGTCCGTGTCTTGTTTTTGGTTTTACTGCCTTCTTCGCCTTGTTCATTCCTCCTCTTCTACTCTCCTGTATTTTATTATGCACTGTGTATTGTGTAGTCTGGGGCATTGTGTTAGACTGTATCAAATGAATGGATATCCAACTGTACTCAACTGATATAGTGACTGGTTCGTCTTGAGACGGGTTCTCTTCTCTTCCACCAAGAAATATGCACCAAGAATTTGGATTTTGGAGGTATTACGTACCTCTCTAACATGTCTAATATTTATCACGTATCAGAGAGGAGTATGCATGTAGTCTGTTTTGTGTATACGTCATGAAAATGCGTTTCCTTTTCACTTGACTCTTGTCTGTAACGTTGATTTGATGTGTATGTGGTAGTGAGTAAAATAAGAGTGGTAGTCCGAGTCATGTAATGTGGCGTATGTGCGTGTCCGTCCAGCGTCTAACCACATGGAATATGAATATGATGGCATACATATATCAAGCAAAGAGCAGAGGTATGCACAACATCTCCTACAATATGCTCATAAAAAAGAATAGCTAACTGCTAAATGTAGGTAAGTATTACTCTCCTTTTTTACAATGCATAATATTCTCATCCCTCTCACTCTCTTCTCACTCTTCTCTCTCTTCTCAACAGTCTATTCTCCACTCTATTCTGATCTGTGTACACTTACGCGTTTTTTACCTTTCGCGCCTCCAGCCCGCCACTTTTACATTCTACATACATACAGGCCTTGGCCTTGTACTTAAATGCATGAATGCTTATGTACCTACATGAGACAGAGACAGAGACAGAGAATTCCACGTCAAGAGTCTTGAGGCTGTTGAGTGAGCAACTTGATGTAGAATGTAGTCAGAATGTAGAATGGGAATACATACAGAAACCGCCGAAGAGACAGCACAGAGCAGATGACGATGATCATGAGAGAGTTCAAGGTGTTTATTGATTATCACTATCACTATTCTCTCATTACAACTCTCATTCCCCATACGCACAACGCACAATACACTCACTCACACACACACAAAATACAACACACTTGAATGCAGACGCTCAACTCGGGAAATTATAATAATACAAAAAATTAAATCCAGCATGTACAAGGCACATAAAAGCTAATCATGGCTAAATAAGAAGCGATAACTTATTCAAATACAGATACAAAACATGAGATATGAAGACGGGATGTGGAGTCAGCAGTGGAGTGACTTTTCATGCAATTATCTCCATCTCTCTCTACTCTCTCTACCCTCACTACCCCACATTTTCTGTTTTATTACCCCACTTCACCCACCGATATCCATCCAACATTATACAATAATAACCAACAAAAACACAAAACATTATAATGTAACAAGTTCCTCCTGCCCAAATCAAATCAAATCCCATTTTCCTCTTTCCTCACTCCAATTTCGTCTTCAAACTTGCTTTAAAACACCACACTTTTCTTGATTTAGAATTGTACCATTTTCTGGGGATTGACTCAACTCAATTTGAAGAATACTAATAAATTGGGCTAATCTCAATTTTCAGTTTTTAGAGATTCGTGTTTTTTTAATCACGAGTGATTCGTATTTCTGATTCTCCGTGTTAAAATAATGAGTTTGATGAAAAGGCGGGAGTTTTTTGTTCTAGAGTCGAGAGCTTGCTACTTGCTTCTACATTCTACATTCTACATTGTTCGTGGTACATTGTACATGTAATTCGTGCACAAAGTGTATAAAGTAAAGTACGGACTGCGGACATGCATAATAATTGAGGATTGAGGAGGATCCGAACAACGAACGAGCAAGTCGAGTTTAGAGTCTCGAGTCTAGATAAAAGGATTTAAATGAACATGACTCGTCCATTGGCATTGTACACTTGAGCATGTTAAACTAACATTATGTAAGTGAGCAAGTGGAAGTGAGATGAATACGAGTATTTTACATACTGTAATATTACATATCACAGTCTCACCGTATCATTTCGTCGTGGTTCACGAATGGGAATTTTCCATCGTTTTTTACACACTTCCTCAGCACAAGTAAATTGAGGGCTTTATGTCTACAGCATACACTCTACACTGCAGTTGGATCCTACAAAATACAAAATACATCAAAGATACGCTGCTCTGTTCTGCTCTGCTCTGATGTGAAGGAGAAAAAAGTGTTCATGTACTTATTTATATTTTTCAGCCAAGTTATGCCTAATTTAACATTAAACTTTGACTGCAAACTATGAAAATCAGTGATTACTTCCAACTTGCAACATCCACCAGTTTGCGCTCACTCTCACTCTTTTTTCCTCCTCTTCTTCTTCTTCTTCTTCTCGTTTGTATTACATGTTTACCCCATGTCAATATTATTTTTAAATTTGAGAGAATGCAGTCGAGGAATGGTCTTCGTTCTCTGTCTCTGACTCTGACCTCCCATTGAAGCCCAATAACTATTTACCTACAAACTACGATACATGGTCTCAGTTCCCAGTACAAATACAAAGTACACTCACTCAATACTCAATACTCAATCATTCACTCTCCATAAAATCCACAAATTTGTCCTTAGATGAACATGACAAGACAAGAGCGAGAGCGAAAATCCACTGTCAACTCTGAACCAACATTCCAAGATTCAACTACACATGAAAATGCATTATACTAAACTCCGTCTGGACTCTGGACAAACTTTACACGGATAATCTAAAATCACCAAATTTTTTTTAGCATTTACCACCGTTTCTCATGTCTCACAACCAGATCTCGACAAAACAGAGTGGACAGTGGACAGTGGACGCTGTAAAACGCAAACAGTGCTTGAAAACTCAATTCATAAAATCAACTACAACATTGAACGTCTCTGAATGACTCTACCTTCATTAAATATTAGTCAAGAAAACACAAGTTGTGAGTGCACAAGCTCTGCTCTGCTCTGTTCTGCTCTGTCTGGATTGGAATTTGAGAGACAAACTCTTGCATATTCATTATTCATGTACTTTTTGGTTTGTATTTGCAGCTCCTCAATTCTCAAATCCCTTTCAGTTTTCAATGGAAGCTTTTACTTTTTACACAGTCAACATCGAGAACGACACCAGACACAAGACACAAGACACAAAGTTCATTAGTGCGACTGGCAAGTCTCAAGTCTCAAGTCTTAAGGCCACGACCAGAGCTAACTGCAATTAGCCATGATAAATTGAGCATACATAATAAATAATAAATTCAGCTGTACACTTGGGCTGTAAAACTAATGAATAATGCGGATAATTCATAATACATGACGACGAGAGGAGATTAAATCATTATTATTATTATCATCATTATTTTTATTATATCACTTGGATTTTGAATTTTGAAAAGGTTGGAGTAACAATTAAAGAATTACTTTACACTTTGTCCAAATTCCGACACCATTTGTCCTGTGTCATTTGTCATTTGTAATGTTCTTTAATGTGGCTGTGACAATGACTACGGCTATGTAAATAGTGAATAGTAAATACTTTTGCATTCTTCAACTGCTTAGACGCATTAAATCTTTCAACTTTCAACGGTGCGAGTACGCAAATTTCAACTTTTATTGTGTGTAATGTGGTATGTGTTTGGTGTATGTTCAATGCTCAATGCTCAATGTAAAAATGTACATGTACATGGTTGATTTATACTAAAACAAACTGTTTGAAATATTGTGGATTGTGGTGGATTGGAGCTGCTAAATAATAATGATCAAATGTTTTCATGCACATTTTAATTAATGTGTTCATTTGTCCACGATCCAAGAGCTAAACATTAAACATGCCATTAGAATGCAAGTCAAGTCGAGTCCGTTCGAGTGGAGATTCTCCATTCTCCACGTTAGCAACATTTTGTAGGATATATGGCGAACGGTGGAGAGTGGAGAGTGAATTGTGCGTGATATCATTATTTCATGTGGACTGTCACCATCTCAAATCTCGAGTCTCGAGTCTCTAGTCAGCCCTGCCATATGTCATATTGAGGATGACAATGTACAATTTACACTCGTTCCTCACATCTCACATGTTCTGAGTTGTTTGTTGTCATATGGGTCAGGGCAATGCCCAATGCTTCTTGTTCCTCCTAGATAATGTACAATCTATTCTATGTCCTCTCAAAAGTCTCGAGTCTCAAATCTCAAAAGTTGTAAAAAGTAAAAACCTCCTGATACTAAAATGTCAAACATGTGTCTGCTGGGATTGATTATTTGAGTATTGCATGTGGACCAGCAACCAGCAAAGTGCTCAACGCTGAATGTCATTTGGACATGTTTTTAGCAACAGAAAAAACCAAGGAGAAACAAGTAACAAGAGAGCGAGAGACAGACAGAGAGAGAGAGAGAGAGAGAGAGAAGCGGAGGGTAAAAAAGTCCTTGAAATGGCTTTCACTATGTGTCTTCCTTTGACCCCAATTTGCGCTCCCAGCCTGCTATAAATTACCCTCTGAAAAATCCTAATACGCTAATACGCTCATCCAGTTCTCATCTAGATCTACATATTGTGTACTCTGCACTCTTCTCTCTGCACATGACGAACACATCATCATGATCCATCAAACATATTAAATTCCAGTGCCTCAGTTTAAACTTTAACTCGTCCTCCCGTCTCTTGTGGACTGTGTGACTCTGGAATTGACACACTACTCACGCTTACTCCGCTACATTATCTACACACAAACGAAATGCACACAATTCAACGTCTAACGCTTTATCATTCTACTCTATACTAGATATTATTATTATTATTATTGGTGTATTAGCATGAGCTTTGTCAAAATCCGTAGACTCGAAGCTTAGTGACTTTGCACATGACACAATCCCATTAACTTAAGTCGCTTGTTTGGTGTTTGGGCTCTTGTCTTACAAATTATGGTATCATCTCTCTCCTTTTCTCTCTTTTTCTCCACACTCGTACAAAAATCAAAAGCTTGATCACATCATGTACACACTATATACCATGTCCTTTTCTATTCTATTCTACTCATCTTCATTCCACAGTCTACAATGTATATTCTACAATGTACATTCACAGACTGTGCAAATGATAAGAGCAACTCATAATACTTAATAATAATAATAATAATAATAATAATAATAGATAGAAAAAAACAAAAAATGATAATGCTCTCTTTTTTTCTGTCTCAACAAGTTGAGGATGTGTAACATAACAAGACAAAACATGTAACATGTGATGTGTATTTTGTATTTTATATTTTATATGCATGTGTTTTTGCTCTGTACTCGATATTCTCAAAACTCAACTCTCAACAGCAGACCAGAGACCAGAGCAGAGCAGAGCAGAGATAGTCAAGGACAATGACAATGACGAGTCATATAAATAAAAGAGATGAGAGCTCAGAGATGTTTTGTGGTGAGGAACATTCTGCATTCAATAATAATAATAATAATAACAATGATAATGGTACAGAAAACAACAAACAAGAGCATTCAAAATTCTCGAGTCTAGGGAATGCTTTAAAAGACCCATTCTTCCTTCTGTGATGATGACGATCATTCCGACTCCTTGACTTTTTTATTTATTTATTTATTATTAGATATTATAGATGCTGCGTTTTTATACATATTGTCAGTCTCGAGTTATTCGGATACCAATGTAGAACTTTATTCAGAGCAAAAGTAGCAAGTGACCTCGCAGGTCAAAGACAAGAAGATAAGTGACACGATTAATAGCGTGTCATCCTAGTTGTAGAAATCCTTGTCCATATATCTAATAATCATATAATATAATGTACTGGAGAATTCTCCAGTCCCAGTATACAGAATCAGTATTCCAATCCATAACAATAACAATAGTAGTGTAGAAGTATCCGTGGTAACAAGACTCTGTCAATATTATAAATAATGGAACATTGTTTATAGTTTAGCCTGAGCTTTTTTCCTTCCTTCTTCTTGGTTCTTGAGACTTGATTCTTGAGCAGTTTTAGTTACAACTTTTCCACTCGAACCTCGAACAGAGTGGTAATAATAGAAGCGGAAAGTGTAATGGAACTGGCTGGCTCTTTTATTTTATTTACAATTTACAACGACACACATCTAGTTTAAACACCTCTATAAAGATCCCAGAGTTTCCTACTCCACGTTCTATTCTCTATTCTCTATTTTTATGGAACCACTCATGCATGTACTTTTTTAAATAGAATTCCCAATGAAAACTTCAATTAGCTAGTTATTTTATGTACGCAGCTCTAGACTTCTTACACGTAATAGTAATAATAATAATAATATGAGGAAAAGTGGTTAAACTTGAGAATGGTACATGTTCTGTACTCTGTATTATAATATTATGTAGTAGTTGAGTATGCATTTGAAAATGGCATTGAAATGCTGTGGTAAATCTAATAGTGAAAATGCTTCTCGTAAACTGTCCATAACAAAATAGCTGATAAATAGTGAATGTACGTCTACAAACCAGAGAAAAAATACAAGAGGAGAGTCGTTTAGATAGATTTGAATCTTGTTTTATCTGACAGAGGATTGAAATTAAGTCTTGTGATCCTAATCTTTTTTAACGGTAGGTAGCGAGCTGAGTCCACAGGAGCTCCAGAAACCAAATAAATATGCACAACACATTCATTTAGACCTGCAAGTTGGACTGCGCAGTCCAAAATCCACAGTCTCACCACTTTAAAATTTAAATGCATAACAAGAAATTTATATTACACTCGTGATATTATTAGCATTCTGTTTTCTGGTTCACGATGAGTGTCATGCAGTTTGGAGCTTAGACTGTTCAATTTACTACTGAAAGAATAAACAAGAAGAAATGAAAAGACGCTGGACGCTGCTGGCTGGCTCTGGTTCTTCTTGTTGTTTGTTGTTGCTGGAGAGTTGGTCGTTGAGACCTTTTTCATGATCATGCTGCAGCCAATTATTTCCTCTTTCCTTCTCAAACCATTTACAACGAGATGATTGTCACATCTGTCTTTTTATCCTCATCTTTTTTCTAGACTCAAAACTAAAAAGTCCAGAGTTTTTTTTAGTTTGACTCTTGGAAAAAACTGCAGTAGCTCATTCAAAATTTCAACGTTTAAAAATGTAAATAATTATTATAAGAATAATTGTAGGCTCGGAAAGGCTACGAAGCGTGTCAAACGTTGAATTTCGAATGTGGAATTATTCAGAATTGTGAATTATTAATTTCCTATATATAAAAAACATGACAACTGTCATTTTATTTCTGTTTTAGCACGATATTGGTTGGTGGTTTGCTGTCTGATGTCTGCCGTTTGTCGTTGGTATTAGACGTTAGACGTTAGAAATTGGAGATCAAGTATCTCGTGAAGGAGGGTGGACCAGGAAGTCCAAGAAATCCATCATGATAATCGACAGAGATAAAAATCACGAGTTTGGGGTTGAAACGGAAAAATGTGATAACATGTAAAATGCGTCTAAAACACAAGAGAGAAAAGGGATATTTTAGTCGTGAGTCCTTCAAAAATGTGTGAAACAACAGAAATAACTGTCAGTTGATGTCTCTTTTTTTACCAATAATCAAAATTCGAGTGGATACTCGAGACTCGGTAGTTATAATTCATGACTACACCAAAACTACAGAAGGTTGTGAAAATTAAAAGGAGGAAAAAATTTCGTGGACAAAGATACAGAAAGTGCTAAAATTTAAAACGTAAAAGTACGAATAATGTTGAAATTTTGAATAAAAATGTGAATGAAGCTGTCACTTTTAATTGCAGACTGTAAAAGAAAAGACAAACAAAGTTGGGCATCCGGCCCTTCAATCCAGTTCAACTGCAGTTCAACTGTTTAGTTTTTTATCATGCGAAGGATACTTAAACGTAATAGAAAATGAGTATTGTAAATTACTGAGCACTCGGTCTCAAGTCTCAAGCCTAAATATTTTATACATTTAAGACAAACGAGATAACATCCGTTTCTGTTTTCTATTCCACTCGGTTGGATTGCGTGTGGACTGGAGAGAGAGACGATCGTCATCCTTTTTGTGGTCCGTCGTCATCGTCATATATGTATGATACGGGATGAAACCCTGTTGCATGTTCCATCGTGTATCGTGTATGCATAAATAATCAACTAGTTCTCCACTCTCCAGTTTCCTCTCCCCGCAATCTCCTGCATCTACCACCAAATATTCCAGTGCATTCTCATACACTCATGATCCATCACCTTCCACTCAAATTTCTCGCAGAAATTGTTTCAGGAAGTTGCTACTCCTTCTGCATTCGACATTCGATATTCCACATTCTGAATATTAGATGCAACCAGTCTGCTCCTTTTCTACCTTTTTTACGCATCTACTTTTCACGTACATTGTACATGAAATAATTATTAATTTTGGCCCTATTCGTTTCACGCATGAGGAGTCATTTCATTCATTCATTCAGTCCTTCATTTCACTATTTATTTATTTGTTTATTTATATATTTTAGTTGAACTACAATCAACAATCAGCCATCTAAAATTCTATATACAGCGAAAGACAGTGTTTGCAGTTTCAAGGAAGGAAAATGTTGCAGTTGCATTCGTTATTTTTGGTATTTTTATTACGCAATAATGATGATGCGTCGAGAATCGTTATTATCGTGAATCATCCACCTACTTTTTATTCTGTACGCGAACCTTTTTGTTTTGAAAATATTTTGCAAACATCAACCAGTTGCATAATATTTTGTGGATGTGAATTGATTATTGATTGAGAATTGAGTATTGAGAATTGAGTATACAGTTGAATGTGATATGAGAAACAAAGTTGTCATCAGTCATCACTAATATCTGCAAATAAACAACGAGGACATTTCATTTTCTGACAACTACAATTTCTCCTTCACACCAATCTGTATTCTGTATTCTTTTTGGATGATGTTCTAATCATAATGATTCCAGAATATAAAAAATTTCATGTACAATTATATTTGCATTTGCCTGAATTGTGAATGAATCGGATTGGATTGAGGACTCATGTTCAAATTTCACATGGTTCAAACTGTTTGTGGAGTAGAATGGAGAATGGAGAACAGAGACAGAATCGTAACAAGGTATTTGAAATGTGAAATGAAATGTGAATAGGGAAGAAGAAGGGCCGATGCGATGTGGATGTGGAGGATGAAGGATGAAATGAAATGAAACGAAAGGACACAATGCCGTGTATTTCTCTTCTCTTCTCTCTCCTGTTATGTGTGTTCTGTGTGTGTGTGAAGGGAAATAGGCCGAGCGTTTTGAAAAACGAGTACGAGTAAAAAGGAAGGAATACGTATGTCATTTTATACTATTACATTATTATGCATTACATTACATATGCCAGATGCGAAGGGTATTCTAAATTCTAAATTCTAAATACACGTCCCTTGAAGCAGCCAGGCTCTACTTTGTAATATCCACATCATATGCTTATGCTTGTGTGTGTGTGTGTGGAGTTTCCAAGGCGAGGATTTTTTTGAATTGTGGTTCTCTGCATGGATGCTCCTGTCTAAGGCAAGTTCGGGCAGAAGGACACAAAACACAAATCACAAATCCAATTGTCTAATTGAATCTTGAAAAAATTGACTCCCTTTTATTCGCGACATGTCTGAATCTGGATCTGAGTCTGCTATCGTTAAAGGTCGGATTTTGTATCATGTAAAAAGAGGGCAGTTTTTATATTCTTGATTGAAAATGTTCCAGATTCCAGATTCCAGAATCCAGAGTGTTGCAGATATTCGTGTGTTGTTTTGTGTTGTGTTGTGCCCTGGGTTTCCCAAAGTTTTCAGCAGGACGAGACGAAGGCATACATAAAAACGGACCCATAATAAATGAAGCAATACTGCTTTATGCTTTATCTGTTATATTGCGTATTATATTACAGGCCAAAGAATGGAGAATGGAGACATGTGTCTCTGTGTATTGTGTATGTTGTGTGTGCGATCTACGCTCTCACGCACAAACACACAACACACACACAATCACAAACATATTCTTGTTTCGGAGAAAATCCTTCACAGAAACATGTATCCTCTACTAGCTTCTTCTCGCTCTCTCTCTCTCTCTCTCTGTTCATGAGTAAATGAGCAAGAAGCTGACAAACTTGGATGTAGGTCATTTTGACCTGGCATCCTGTCTTCTCTCTTCTGTGCAAAAAAAAAGATTTACCGAAATTTTAATAGTTTCTTCTCCATCATTATGTTTATTGTTCATTGTATTTAGTATTCCGTTTCTTCTTCTCCGTCCTCCGTCCACCGACCACTTCCATAATATTATTGGACTGTGCTCCAAACTCCAAACTGTAAATGTTATTGCTCTTTGATGAGTGTATTATGCAGCGTGGATTAACATGGCCATTTCAAACCCAAAACTCAAAACTCAAAACTCGATACTCGTGACAAAAAGACCTTAAATCTTAATCTCTTAATAGTTTTCAACTTTCAAAGCTTCTCATTTCATTGTCATTGAAAATTGGACGGACTTTAAACACAATTTGAATTTTGAAATGCGCCAGGTTTAACTGCAAACCCAAATTCAAATCCAAGAACTAAGAAGAGTAGTCCAGCGAAAATGATGAGGAGTCTCCGCTTCGTTTCGCTTTCTCCCAGCTGAGCTGATGCAAATGGGAGATAGCGTGATGTGTAATGTGTAATGTGCAGAAGAGGGGTGATGAATCCCTCAAGATAAACACAACTGTTTCCGTTTTTATTCTATTGTACGACATTTATAACGGGCGTCAAGTCTACCATACATGTATAAAATTAACAGTGAACTGCTGAGGGTGAGACTTTTGCAATTCGTTAGACTTTTTCGTAATTGAATCCAAGTCACGAAGGCAAGGCAAAGGACTGGATTGGATTGGGAATGAAAAAAATATAAAATATTACATCATAAATAAGCGTACGTTTTACTTAATTCTCCTCCCTTTCCTTTGTCCGCAAAATAATAAATAAGAATATCATCATCACTCTCGCCCTTTCAAATGGAAATAAAGACGATTTCAATTTCAATTACACACGCTCTTCTCTTCTCTTCATTCATCACTCCACCGTTCAAAGTCCATTCCAGTTGCGAAAACTAACGGATTCATCCATCCATCCATTCATTCGTCATTTCTTCACACAACCATTTCGCCAACTTCTTTCTCCCTCTTTCTTTTTTATGCACGTGGAGCAGAGGTGAGAACGAGAGAACGAGAGAGTTGTTAAAATGCGTGTGCAAACCAGGCTTGCGAGTCTACCTTTTCATTTGCTTCCCTTCTCCGTTCTAAATTCTACATTCTCCATTCTCCATTCTCCGCATTTATTTTTTTTAATCTCATTCATGCACAATATTTCAAAGATCAAAGTGTTGGCCAACTTGACTACATTTCCCGTCCTCTTCTGTTTTCTGTGTACTTGGATGATTTGTGATTTGTGAGTAATTCACGCGTGCATCGCGTATCGTGTATGGGGGAAATGTGTGTGATTTTGCCTAGGAATTTGTAATGTTTGGAGGTTGAAAAGTCAATTTGTGCAGTGGGTTTAGTTTTGAATTGAAGAAAAGATGAGTAGTTCCGGATGGAGCAGCAATGAGCCATTTCTTTCTCCTGAATTGAGTGCAGTGTACAGAGTGAATGTAGAATGTAGAATGTAGAAAAAGAGGGAATGAAAGAAGAAGAGAAGAGAGGAAGGATATGATACGTGTATTTTGTATTTTGTATTTGTGGATGGAGGATGTGGATATGTTATGACACAAGTACGGAGTACGGAGAAGTGGGGAATAGGTAAAAATTGAATCATGTTGGTTAATCCAGGATCCAGATACATAAATATACCAACCACTTTCCACTCTCAACGTGAAGAGTGTAGAAGGAAGAGAGTAGAGAGTAGAGAGTGGAGTAACAGATGGGGAGGAAATGGTATTCGGACGATACATGTACTAGTAAAGTAGTTGCCCTCGACCATCCCAATAATAATGATAATAATGATGATTGTCCACATGCATGTACACTGTACACTCTACGCTGTACGCTGACTGAACACTATATGTTGAAAACTCCACGTCGGAATGGAGAACACGTTCAAAGTAGGTATAATTTATACGCTAGAACCAGAGGATACACGTTCATACAACTAGTTACAAGTCCACAGTCCATATGCATGGAAGTGCGTATACTTAGGACCAAGTTGATGTAAATATAATAATACTCCATTCTTACTCTTATTATTAGACTCGGTAGAAGAAGTTGCTCTGTACACTATAAACAAAATAGAACTACGCTCCATTCTTTACCAAGTTTCTCATTCTCATCACATGACGGTCATTCATTATAGTTACAAGTGGTTGGTCTGGTCTGGTTCGGTTTGGAATGGAATGGCATGGCATAACATGGTTCAGCTCAAGTTGAGGCTCGTCAAGGACTCAAAAGGAAGGGTCTACACTCAAAACTCAAAACTCTTACTCCAAACTCTGATCAACTCATGTGAAAGAGGCAAGTTGAACCAGAAATCGGTGACTTGACACCTTCTCCCCCAGATTGTCGCTCTGCTCTCCTCCATTCTGCTTCACTTTCCTTCAATCCTCAACTAACTGAAACAGAAAAGGGATCTCTCGAGTTGTTTTCACTTTGTTTTATGTGTGTTGATGTAGGTAGTGAGTAGTGAGTAGTGAGTAGTGAACTGAGCTCTTTCATGAAAACAGAATGCAGAATGCATAAAATCAGAGGAACATAATCCTGCCTAAAACATACACAACACAGAGCACAGAGCACAGAGTTTGGAGTTTGGAATGTAAATAAATAGTTCACGGAAACATAAAAGGTACTTTCATTTCGGCGGGGTGTATGATTATTTCATTTATTAAGACGACTTTCCAGTTTCCAGTACGGGGGTTTTTAGTTTTTAGTACAAGACAAGAGTAGGAAAAAGGAGGAAGAAGAAAAAGAAGAAGATCCAAAAGATGTGAGAGGATGATAAGAAATTTCCTCGAGTTTTATACACGACTTGTTTTTTAAGCCAGCCTCGACAGAGCGGAGTTGTTGAGTGAAATGGAAGATGCAGGACGGAGGATAAAATAAAACTCACAACAAACCCAAACACATGATGAGTAACTTGTAACTTGCACTTGCACTTGTTACTCCTTTTTCCCAAGACTCTGGACTCAAAACAATGTGTGTAGAAAATGTAGAATGTAAAATGAGCAGGATCATATCAACGCCATAAAGAATAATATGTAGAATAGATGTGGATGCATTTAAAACAGAGAAGACAAGAGTAAACGGACGGACATGGGACATGCATTGTATTTTTACTGTCTATTATGTGCATATTAGACCTCGTTCTCCGGTTCTCCTTCCCTCCACTCCACTCCGCTCTCTTCTCTCTTCTCCATTGTCCAGTTCCCAGTCTCGAGTCTCCACCATTCCATTCCATTCCATGCAACAGGACGAAACAATAAAAGGAAAGAGCGGGCAAGAGAAAAATTCCTCTGCTCCAAAAAACTGGACACTGCACCAAGTTTTTTATTCATAAAATTATTATTTAGTCGCCAGTAGTCGAAAGAAGATGGAATAATAAAATGCAGAAATGTTTATGTCGCTGCTCATTCACTTGAATGGGAATTTAAAACATCTTTGTTCAATAAAACTATTCAAATTTCAAATGGAGGAAATGTAAGGAAAAAACATGATAAACTTGACACCCTTTTGTACATGGAAATGTAAAATGTAAACTATAAGTACATAATATTGAGTAGAAGAGGAAAATATTCCATTTAAAAAAAACATGTCTCGTTTTCTTCCCTTTTCTTCCCTTGACTTGTCCATTGGTATTCTCGTTCAGTCCGTTTTCCATGTTCCACCCAGCCTTTTAACCAACGGTCGTTTAATTTAAAGTCACTTTTTACTTGCCTTCCTTCCCTTTTCCCTTCCTTCAAGTACCCTCCAGAGAGTACCCTTTCCACTCACACACTCACACTCTTTAAAAATCCACATTCAAGCCCCATTTTCCTACAGGAATTCTTCTGCCGCTGAAATTTGAGACTTGCGCCACTCACATTCCAAATAATCCATAATCCATAATCCATAACCAATAATTACACACTCAACTTTACTTTTTACACCAAAATTAGTCCATACAAAACAGATTTTTTTTTCAGGAAATTCAGCTTTATTTGTTGTTTTTATGCTCATTTGAATGATTGCAGAATGCAGAATGTAGAATGTAGAATGTGGATGCTCAGTATATTTCACACTTAAAACAGTCAAGTGCTGTGTTTTACTTTTTATTCCTATTTGGTCTATTGTCCGGCGTACATTGTACTTTGCAATTATTATTATCAGTCCAACTTTAATGCAGAATTACCAGGCAAGTAGTAAAAGTGTAGATATTGTCGTTTTATGTGTGATGTAGCCTTGCAACTCCACAACTCCACAACTTGTACAAGAATAAAGCCGTAAGATGAATATCTTTTGTATTTATGCATAAATAATGTTATGCAATGAATCTGTGGTTCATTGAACAAATGAAATGATTCTGTCAATTCATCTCTATGTATTTTATTCTCTTCTGGTATTGACCTCATTTGGCCGTGACAGTGAAAGTCTACAATGTGAATAGCGTGTAATCATCCTCAGCATCATCGTCATGATTATCACTGCCATCATTAGGAAATGCATAAAAATGTAAATAAAAACTTGATTTTCAGATGGGTAATTTTGCAGTTGTAGTACTTTTATCGTCTATTTTTACATTTTTACTCACTCCATTCAAATTCAAATTCTCATTTGAGTTTTGAGTTGGTATTGTGTGGAAATATGCATAGAAATTTCAACTATGTAAATAAATACATAAACACATTTAAAATGTGATAAATACATGAGTCACCGTTTTTATTTTTCATTTGTGCGCTATGCGAATAATGCACGGTGCAGACTTTTTTCCTCCCTTTTCCTCTTCACTTGCAAATTCCACGCAAATCATAATTAGTTTTTAAGTAGTGGTACATTTTTTGTAGACATTTTTTACAACCCATCATAATGTTTACAATTTTCCAATGAGAAATGTCTGCAAAAATGAAAAAAAAACAGAGGATGATGTAGACTATAGACTATCGTCTATTGTATTGTCTAATGTGTTTTGTATAGTGTATTTTGTACTGAGGACGGCAGTCAATAAACTAGAAAGGATTTATGGGAAAAGGGTATAAATAATAAATATAAAGTAGCATTTAAATAGACAGGGAAGATTTAAATGACCCTGAATCCGCACAAACTACACAAAATACAAATTCACAGACACATGCTACACATTACACACATCAAAATTAAAATGTCCCTTTAAATGCCAAATAATAATAATAATAATAATAATAATAAAAACAACCTTATCAAATGACCTTTTCTCAAGTCTCAAGGCAGAAAATGGAAAGGGGTGAAAATTGTAGGAAAATATATTATACTTTCTACGGTCAATATATAGTCAATAGTCACACCATGTAAACATTTAATAAGAATTAAGAATGAGTTTAGAGTTTAGAGGAGTAAAAAGGATAATGAGCAGAAATAAGAATCAAGTAAATGAAAGGGCCCGACTCTATATTCTTTTGTACTCGGTTCTGTCTCCTATAACCTATAACGATAATGATATTAAAGCTGTTCAGTACTTTTACAATAATATAATAGGAATAAAAGTAGTGACAAATATAAATAGAGTTGGAATGTACTTTACACTTTGGACATTATCGCTGTCATTACAATAATATTCCAGTTTGTAAGCTTTTATGATAAAACAAACTATTAACCCACGTCACCCAGCAAGACAATCTTTTTTTTCCTCTTTTTTTCTTTTCTTCTTTTTCTGTCTTGAAGGTGCAGTTTGTACTTTGTACTTTGTATTTACATTCCTTCTTAAGATTTCCTTCTATTCATTCCAAATTCTGGGGTTGACACAAAGCTGAGGTTCATCCATTACTTTTCTCTCTCTCTCACTTTGAGATTTGTGGCTCAGCTTGGGCCAGTGTGATCCCTCTATAAATATCAAATATACAAAAGTTCACATGTCTTTCGATTTGGATCCTGACCTTTTATGTTTTTTACAACGTACAACGTACAACGAACAGAAAAAGAAAAAGAAGGTAGCTGAAAAGAGCTTTAACTTTCTCCACCTGTTTTAACAAGTTGGAGTTTATGCCTTATTATTATTGTACCAGCAGCTTTACATGTATTTTCTATTTTACTTTTTATTCTTAAGAAATATTATGGACCAAGAAGGAAGAAGTGGGAGAATATCATAATAATGATGATGATAATAATACAGTCATATGTCACCTATTCTTTACTAGTTACACGTTGCTAGATCTAAATGACAAAATGATAACAAGCGGATTTAACTGTCGCAAACATGGACCATTCAGCTTTGAAATACATATTTATTCACACGCAGACAGCAACACAACACATTTTAAGATAATTTTCATCTTCCACATCCACATTCACATTCACATTGTCCCTGTTATCTTTGAGTGTGACACTCAACTATACCGTCAAAAAATGAAAATGAAAAGGTCTCAAGTCTCGAGTCAAAGGTGTCTATTCTTAAATCTGGAATCGGAAGAGTGGAAAGGTACACAGATTAACTCGGGCTGGAAAATATTCACATAAAAAGCTTCTCAAAAGGAGCATAGAATTATTTATTTATTTATTCTCTGTGTATTTATACACAATCATAACAAGATAATACCAGTCTGCAGTCTGCAGTTGGGATCATCAGTTCTCAATGGAAATGAATGAATGAATATTACGTATTCACAACTCACACTCACTCGCGGAAAAAGGTCTCTTTGTGTATAATAATGGCAATAAACTGAAAAAATGAATTAGTATTCGCGACGTGTGGGTCTTGTGTATTAAAATGAAGGACTTTGTCAAGAGTTAAATATGCAGGAGAAGCGTTTGAAATGCAATAGTAACGAGTGAAAAAATAAAAGATTACAAACAAAATTTTGATTGTTTCACAGGAAAATTTCGGTTTTTGGTTCTAGACTCTGGATAATTAAGAGTTGAACTGAGACGAAACTGGAGTTAATAACCTGAAATGTCCTTCCACATTCACAGCAAATTAATGGTGTAAAAAGCGAAAAGGTTTTGTCACTGGTGTGTGAATTGTGAATTGTGAATGACTAGCAACTAGCAAATATTAAAAATTAAATGTGAGAATGGAGCGTGATTCATGCATGTTTTTTGTACTTTGCTCATCACTTGAGTCTTGAGTTTTGTTTAGTGAAAGGAATATTTTTTATTTTGAGTCCCCATCAGCAATCAGCATCCAGCATGTTTTTTGAATTCCAAGTTATAAAATGCAGATAATTCTTATGAGTAAATAAAATTGTAGTAGATGTAATCGATTTCATCCGGTTTCTCATTCCAGTCAAGATGATTGTGATGGCTGTAATCTGTACTCTGTACAATTTACTCTGTACGCTGTTCATTGTGAAATGTAATGTGATGGAGCCGTCGTTATAAATCTCACTCTCATTCTCAACAACCCTTCTCCATTCTGAATCTATCTATAACCAAAATGTACGTGGAGGTTGTAAGTTGAGAGGCGTAATCATATGAAATATTCTGGATATAAAGGTCTGGGTTTTCTGGATAAATTATACAGCCGGATTTTTATGTAAACGTGGAGGATTTGATGAGATTGGATGGATGATATCGAGAATCGAGAATCGAGATGGAGAGTGTATAAAAATATCGTACATATCACAAAAAATCAGGTATACTCGATACTCGTAGAAATAAGCATGTTTCATTGATGTAAAATGTAAATGCACGTATTTTGATATTAGATATACTTTTAGTACCAGTTGCTGGTTATTTTTCCCTGGTACAAAATACAAAGTACATAAAAGTTGTGAGTGTTGTGAGAAGGGCTTCAAATTTTCCCCTCATTCTCTCTCTCTTGTTCTCTCTCGCTTGTTCTCATTGCCTCTTGTTTTATTTCAGGGGAAGAATTTTCATAGCTATAAAATGTACGTGTACAATTTAACATTTAACATGTGAACTCGTAGTTTTTTGCCGGTCCATCCATTTCAATAGAATTCCATCTTCATCCACTTTCCTTTCCATTCCATTCCGATCCTTCATTTATTCTCTTCTCTCTATTCTGTTCTGTTCTCTTCTGTTATTATTATTACTCATCCAAATTCTAGTTTTTACTGCACATTCAACTGCACCTCAATGCACAATGCACATCCGAGTCTATTGTAAAGTTTGTCTAGTGTCTAGTCCAATGCGGACGAAACGGGGAATCAAGACAAGTACCGACAGTTTATCCAGACTCCAAGTGCAGAAGAGAGGGAGACAGAGAGAAGGTGCAAATGAGTGACGGAGAGAGAGATTGAATAGTTTTAGATTAGGTAAGATTCCAACTTGTATTTTGACTGGAGGCTCAAGGCTGCAAGTTGAATAGTAATTCCTTGGGTAAAAAAGTACAGTTGAGAAATGAGAGAGGAATTGAAGCTGGACTCGCCGTATGTTCTCCTGCTCCACACTGCACTTACTCATGCTTTCCTCGGCTCTGCTCTGCTCTGCTTCGCTTGACTTTGCATCCTATTGTTTCCTACGGTTTAGCTTGTAGTCCAGGAAAGGGTTATTACAGAAGGTTATGGTTACTCTTGTCTCAACTTCTCCTTCTTCCATTCTTCCACATACATTTTACATTGACACACATCCACATGATGAAATACACGGCCAAGAGAAGAACCAGCACAACAAGTTTCCCCTTCCACACAGAAATATCTTGTGTGTATAAAACAGTAGAGACTTTTTGTGATTCAGCATCTCATCAAGTTTCTTCTCCTTCTTATTCTTATTCTTATTCTTATATTCCTCTGCTTCAGCTTCTGCCTGCTTCTTGAGGAATTTTTTCCATGGGTGGGCTTCTGTAGGCAAAGGCAAGGCAAGGGAAGGCAAAGTACACTGAGTTGGGCTGAGGAAGGGAAAGGTAATAAGCTACACTAAAAAGTACATGGAAGCCCCAGAGCAGAAAAAGAAACAGCAGAAGCTCAGAGGAAAATGAGCATTGAATACTTGAATACAGCCTTAAATGTGTTCAGTGTCTTGTGTTCTGTTCTGTTCTGCTCCTTCTGAGCCTGACTAAATTTGAGCCTTCAAACACTTGATGCTTTATGTGTGTAATGAGTAATGTGCAGGTTTCCTTCGTCTTCCCTTTTCCTCTCGATCAAGAATGGAGAATGGAGAGGACCAAAACCAAGACCAAGACGACGACGACGACAAGGAATACGTTTTTACTTGTACATTACATCCAGAATCAACCATGTGATTTCCTTTTCATAACTACAAATCCCAGCAACAAATGTGCACGTACATGTGTGAATATGCATGTGCATTTAAACAACGAGCACGACTTGAAAGTACATGTGAGTTTCACATGTTCCGTGTTCTTGAAATGTGCATCTTTACCTCTACTCTCTCTCTACTCCCGTATTATTATTGTTATTATCATGGAAGATGCACAACATGGATCTCGGGGTACAGTTACAAGTTAGTGCCAACGGACCAACCACCATTCTCCATTCTCTCTCTCTCTGCTTCACATGTACAATGTACAGTAAACACTAAAGGAACATGTCCACTTTTCTCTTCTTGTCTTGTCTTTTCAGCCCTCCTCTCAACTCTCAGCTCTAAAAGAATCCAGAGAATTGTTCACTCGCTATTAAAAAAATCTGAATCTGAATCTGTGAATGCTCAACGTACGTTGTAGGTTGTACAATTCTCTACACCCGCATTTCCATCAGGTTCAAACAAATGGCACATACTTGCTGGTGATTCCGAGATGATAATTCGTGGTTCCATTATGTTTTCATGTATTGTGTATGAATGCGTATGTAATTCCAGACTGTACAATGGATTTGAGTTGTGATCAAGTCAGGTACTGTTTAAATGTGAGTGTGGAAAATATCATGTGTACTGTGAAATTCAAGTGGTTCCATGTCCCATTTATTTTCCGTTCCATCCTCAATGTATTTTCTAGTATGTGTATAATGTGTGTGAGTGAGTGTGTGAGTGAGTGCATATGCAGCATCACGATCATCATCATTAGACCTCGGATAAATATTGATTTCAATGTTTTTACTGCCTCATACTACGCCCGTGAGACTTCGGATATAGACGTTT
>JAQGBH010001557.1:0-31324 GCA_034698265.1 Sminthurinus aureus | reverse complement strand
TTACCCATGGTCTAAAGTACCTCTGTACAAAATTTGAGCCAAATCGATCGGAGAGGGAGTTTTACTTTATTTGCCAGCGATGTCCTTTTATCTACGATATCGTCCTTTAAGTTGTAATTTAAATTTTTTATCCACTTTACAAAATATTTCTTAATTTGGTGTGGTGAGCACAATGGAATAGCTGAAATTACTTAAAGCTTAAACGTTAAAACCTAAAACTTAAAAGCCAAGTTGCAAATGAATCAATTATTCAAAAATACACTTATCATTACAAGTCTTCAGTTCGCAGTCAATTTGTAAAGTAATGACATTTACATTTACCATCCATCTATATGCTGTATTCTACTATTCACTATGTAAACGAATACACAATGTACATTAAAGAGACACCAAAGCGAAACGACAAGCAACAAGCGGAACAAAAAAAATAGTCTCCAATCTTTTCTTTTAATGTTTCATAAATGCACAGATTATTGCATTTGCCTAGTCATCCAGAGAAAAAGGTACATGAAAATACACAAAGCAGAGACAGCAAACGCAAATTAGTTGCCACAAGTATGAATTTTATGTTATCTTCTGTCTACACAACTCACCAAGTCTCATATATTATCTATTTACCCTTGTTTTTATGCACATTCAATGTTCAATGTTCAATATGCATAAAATGTGTAAAACGGTAGACTATAGAGACGCGAGACTCTATCAAGACTCGAAATGTGTGTAAAACTGAAAAATATCTAGGAAACAGTTTTGCGAGTGTAAACGTCTGTGATAAGGAAGGGAACGGGAAAAGAAAAAGAGAGAGCAAATCAAGTTACTGATATCTTATGTGATATAAATGGAAAAGGTACGTAGCACATAGTACAACGTAAGTACATAGCACGTAGCGTAAATATACAGCAAAGTAGAGTGAGAATCGTCGGATCTTGTTGCTGTGCTTTTCCTTTTCCTTTCATCATATTCTGGCAATTTGCATGACATAAGTTAAATCCTCGAATAGATCTACAATCTACAATCTACAGTCTACAGTCCATAGTCTATAATCTATCATACATATATATGGTATAATGTCGAAGAAAATGTGTAATGCATAGTGTACAGAGTAGAGTGAGTACCGTTTGAAGAGAGAACAGTCGGGCTGATCCATAAAATACAAATTGGAAATATTGGACGTAGGTTGGTTGGTTTGCTCGGATTAGGATTTATGCGTGTGTTGCGTACAGCTATAACTGCCAGAAGTTATCTGTGTACCCTGTGTTTTTGTATTTTTATATAGACTATAGGATGTTACATTGGTGTTCTATATCCTATATCCTGTATTCTACCTATAGATCGGATTGGACTGGATTGGATTGCCTTTGCTATGGAACAGATTACCGTATTTTTAGCCACATCGTATGCCAGATACCGAACACAGAATAGAGAATATAGAAACAGAGCCCAAACCAGAGCATTATAAAAAATCTAGAAAAAACAATATACAGATAACCTCCTTCATTCTCTCTGTCTGTCTCTCTCTCTCTCTCTCTCTCTCGCGCTCTCTCTCTCTCTGTTTCTCAATCTCTTTCTTTCTCTCTTTAAAGTAGAATCAAGCAAAATAATATAATGCGTAGTCACTAGTCACCTACTTGAGACTTGAGAGTTCCGAATTTACAATTTACATTTTCAAAACTTGACTTGACGCGAAGACACACACAGAGAGACAAGACAAGCAGATACACATATCTATACCATACCACCCATCCAATATACACCAGTTATACGTATATACAAGTACTTTTACACACGAATTATCATATTTTTCACCAATCTGCATTTCACATTATCGTCACATCTTTATGCATAAAATATACCGCATACAGTATACACTGTAGACTTATAGACACAAACAAAATACAAGTACAAGTAGAAACAACTTGACGATTCCCATATTCTATTTTGTGCAGAATCATACCACCAACAGCCAGCACTCTTCCTTCTTCTTCCTTCTTTTGATACATTCATACATTTCTTTTAAAAATTATATACATGCAGACAAAAACAGTCCAAAACTATGGGCTTAGGAATTAGGAATTAACACAAACATGCGATCAAGTTGCGATACCAAATAAATACGTAGTACATATTACAGATTTGTGTGCGGTAGAATCGAGAATCGAGAATCCTTGACTGTATACTTTATACTGTACTACAGTTTAATAGTTTATATAGTTTGGAATCTTAAGTAAATATACAACATAATATATTTTGTAACATGTGGAGTGTATAAAGTGTAAATTTGTATCTACAGATATTTGTATTAACATGTACTTGCAAAATCTATAGAGAGAATAAAAATACAAAATACTGTGCCTACCTACTACCTACTCTCAGAAGGAGAATCTCCATTTTCACGTTGCAAAATAAATAGTGCAGTTTTGTGCAAGCAACAGAGTTGAATGGTGCTGCAGATTTTAGTCCTCCTAACTCTTAACTTTTAACATTTTATTTACATAATTATTAATAGACAAAAATATTTAAATTTTTTTCCAAGGTTTTGAGTTTTGAGGTGTCACTCTCATTCTCACTGTTATTATTATTGTTTTTAAAGATTCATCGATTACAGACACATGAGTCAGCTCCAATTTAAAATTTCACTCTCATTCATCAAATTAGTAGTGTGTTAATTTGGCGTGTGTAGTGTGTACAGTGTACAGTGTAGACGGATACCAAATATCGCTCATATTTAATTAACAGCTCACTAATTGCTACAGTTGTAAATTGTACATTCGTGCTTCAAATTACCTGTTAATCACTCGGCAAGTACTCTTGAAAAAGATTAGAGCTAAGTGCTAAATATTCGACAAGGAGAGAGAAGGATCAAAAGCTGTGTACTGTGCACTGTGAATCTCACAAAAAGTGTTTCTCTCCCTTGTTCATTGTTCAACTACTTGGCTTGAGCTTGATTCTTGATTTTCATGATGTTGTGTTTCAAATTTTGCACCTTGTTTGTACATTTTACACTGTACACCAACACCCCACACATTTAGAATGTAGAATATAGAAAATAAAGCCTGCTCCTGTTTACTGGTATCAAGTGAATTTAATAAAAAACAGCAATCATCATCATTTGCATCATGTACCTTTTTCTAAAGTGTTTGTGAATATAAATTAGTTGGATGGAATAAAAATTCGCCTTTGCGGCAAATTGCTCCTTGAAGAAACGTGCATTTGCATAAGAAGTGTAACTATACAAATTATATATTGTGTATAATATAAAAAGTAAAACATAAATAAAACTGCAAATGCTTCTTCCTGTTTTGTACTTGTGTACTATGTAGTATGTTTCGTATTTTGAACGTTTGATGCTCATGTTGAATTCAAATTACTTTCTCTTCAATTCTCGTCATCTTCTCACGCATCTCTCACCTTCAATCTACAATCTAGAATCTAGAATCTAGAATCTACACTGTACATTGTAGATGAGAAAAAGAAGATGCATTTAGTTTTCATTTTCCACAAGACAAAGTAAAGTATGTCGAATATCGATCCATTTTTTATCTTTTGCTAATATTCCTGGAAAAAAAACATCAAAAAGATTAAATGAGTTTTTCATCAGTTTTCCCTCTGGTAAATAATAGGATTATTTACAAAACATTCGTGTTCAATAAAAGTTACAAGTTACAAGTTGTGAGTGAAAAATATAAGAGATGTGAATGGGCAGTGAAGACTGATTTTGTCTTGTGATACATAATACATGGTACATGTGATAAATATGTACATGTTTTAAATCGGACAAGATCTATTTGTGTCTGCTGAATTCAAAAAGAAAAAGATTCTGTAATGCCATTCATTTGGATTTGGATTTGGACCTGGGCATAAGATTCTAGATTCTAGATTCAAGATTCAAGAATGGAGAACCACTGGAGACAAGAAAGAAAGAAAATGATGAGATTTATTAGTATTGTTCAAGAAGACCATACAATCGTCAATATCTCTTCTATTATCCCCAATTGTTCTCAATTCTCTTTTCATCCTGTAGTGTCTCCCTTCTTCCTCTGTCACCAAGAAGAAAAGGAACAAGACAATTGTGAGATTGACGATGGACGATGGACAAAATCGACATAGTCCGGCTGTCGTTGTCTAGTATCTAGTACATCGTATCTAGTCTATAGTTTCTAGTGTATATAGCCAATAGTCCGTAGTTCGTTTGTGGTGAAGGCTGTCTATCTCTCTCTTCACAGACTCTATACTTTGTACCACTACTTGTGATTCCCTCTCTTTCACAAGAATGATTTCCTTCAACGTGACTTTGTCATTTGTCGTCCTGTCATGTCAAACTCCATACTTCGTACTCCATTCATGTCCTACGTCGTCTTTTACATCTTTTTATTCTCCAGTGACAGAACTATAAAGAAAGAAAGAATGATGATGATCGTGAATTGTGAATCATGATGATTGATATTTGATACTATGTGATTTCTGGTTTTCAAGTTTTCACCAAAATAAAACTGTTGTGAAAAAACTAATGTATTTATAATTTATAATTATTATGACTACAGCTTTTATTTTATTTAACAGTGACTTGATGATTGATATTTAAAAGCAAAATGATGGCAAATTACAATAAAAATAAGTGTTCAATTTTTGAGTTCAAATCCAGTAGTGTTTTCTATTTTTATATCTATGGGTATTTTTGTTCCTTTACCGTCATTTGTTGTGGATTGAGTGAGACGAATTCTGTTATAAAAACCACAAATAAGGAAAATTCTTACAATGGGAAAAATTCATTAGGTAAGTAAATGAGTACAATTAATCAAATCCTCTTAATTTCTTCTCTCTTCCTATTTTATAATAATGCGCGGATCATGGATATAAAGTATTCAAAGGCTCATTCATTAAAGAGTATTCTGCACATTTTAATATATATACATTG
This sequence comes from Sminthurinus aureus, assembly GCA_034698265.1. Lineage (NCBI taxonomy): Eukaryota > Metazoa > Arthropoda > Collembola > Symphypleona > Katiannidae > Sminthurinus > Sminthurinus aureus. The sequence continues at coordinate 26,409 of JAQGBH010001557.1, read as the reverse complement.
CACATTGCACATTTGTGGTAAAAAAATGACTCATTGTACATCTTTTGTTACTTATTTTATGCAGATTCCATTTACACAAGTGACTAAAATAGATTAGACATAGTTTTTATGCCATGTCGTTTTTGTGTATTGTACGTTCTTTTTCTCTGACATTTTTCAGTTTGAGATTTGAGGTTTGAGGTTTTGAGGTTATGGTGGGATCGAGTTTGAATTTGTTGTAGATGTGTTGTGTATTGTCTACTGGAGTGTATATTGTGTACAAATATCATACATCACATGACAAGTTTGGCAGAAGAAAAAGGAAATAAAGTGCGAGTTTTCTTCGGGTTGTCGGCTTTTATGAGGTTTTTTACAAGTATTATATTGTGACTTGTGACTGTATTAGTGTTATTACGGACATTTGGTTGATATTGGGTTACATTCACTTGAAATTTGTGTACTTTTTACCTTTCTTTTCTTCTTCCTGAACATTGTACATTGTACATATTATACGTAATACGGATAGGCTTGAATGTGGATAGAAAGGGCATGATATTATGTCAGAGATCAAAGTGACGAGGAGGAGTGCAGTGAGCTTTAAATTATATGAAGTGTATTCGCACGAATAGAGAGGGAGAGAGCGAGAAAAAAAGAGTTTTAGGGTGTAGGAAAAAAAGTAGAAAGAATAGTAGTAGTATCAGTACTTCTGGTTTCTGGGTTCTGGTTTCTAGTTTCTGGTTGACTCTTTCCCTCTCTCACTTACTCGCTTATTCGTTTATTCGCTTACTCACTGACTCACTCTCTATTCCCTATATTTCTCACTCGGCACTCGGCATGTTGTCACGTAATCTCCATTCATGTATCAAATATTTGATCCACATAAATATACTTATAAAAGTAGGAGAAGTAGGAACGTATGTAAGTTGTACGTTGTACGTAGTGTAGATTTATGTACTTTTGAGCGAATTTTCTTTCTAGGTATATCGTCTTTGTAATTCTTTTAGCATCTAGAAGCTAGAACCTAAAATTCAAGAATTCAAGAATTCGGAATCGAGGATTCTGCTGTACAATATACAATATACAGTAGGACATAGGACATAGGTGTAGCATTAAAGAAAGAAACCATGAAAAAGTGTTAAAAACTCTTACTAAACCAGGCCAAGAGACAAGAGTCAAGAGTCGAGAGTCAAGAGACAAGAGTGAGAGAAAAGTAAAAGTTCCATGAAAAAGTAAAAGTAAAAGTGTGTGTTGTATTATATTATTGTGTATGCGTGAGAGGACCTCAACACCCAGAGGAAAGAAAGAAAGAAGGAAAGGCCCAAGAGAAAGGTCCTACCTTCCTTTTTTTTACCTACTGTTGAAACACAATTCCACATTACACATTATCCTCGCACACTCCAACACCCCAACACACCGTATTTTCATCTTCCATCTGATATATTTGAAATAGTCAAGTCATCCATGTAACACTGCCGCCAACAACCAACCGACAACCGACATCCAACATCAACTACCTTTTGCTTACATGTTTTACTTTTGATATTATACAGAGGAATTGACGTTGAAGATATTTCTTTCTATTTCAACGGATTATTCTAAGCATTGAGTATTGAGCATTGAGCTGTGAGCAGTGAGTAGTGGTTGTAAGTTGGAAGAAACATTGACATTTCACGATCTATGACTCTGCCTCTGACTTTGACTTTGACTTTCACCATGAGATCATACAAAATACAAAATGAAATGGGATGGGAGTAAGAGGGGTTGAAAACGGTGTGTGCGTGTCTAATGTCTAATGTCTAATGTATCTAGTATCTAGGGTGTGAGTGTTGAATATTGAGCAAAAGTTAAGAGATTGAAAACCTTCGTGTTTCCAACATGTTTCAATCTGTTTGTCTCTTCCTGTTCCTGGTTTTCCCAGCACTTTTTTTTACATCGTTACACTTTCTTTTTCAATACTTTTATCTAGGTTTTTTATTACAGATATTGTCACTTTTGAGCTTTGTGCTTTCCACTTTGTACATGAGTGTAAATATCTACCTGTATCTGTATTTCTGTGTGTGCCTTGTACTATTTGCATTTGTGGTCCTTTGCGTACAAGCGTACAAGCATACTACAAAAGTAGATACATTTGCAATATTTATACTTATATGTATGTCGATCTACCTAGCTATCTATCTTATTCTTGTAAGCCTTTGCTTTATTGATACACGTCTATATGTATAAAAGAGTCGAAAAAGTTGTACATTAGACTAACAAGTAATAAAGTCAAAAATCCTCCCTCCGTGAGGATTTTATATCGCCTACAAAGCATAAATGCTTTAGGCTCCCGATGCGAAGCCGAGTATAAGAATTCTTCACATAATAAACTTGTCCGCTAGTTTGAAAATTTTCCTGCTAGATGGCGCTGACTAGTTAAAAAATTTCCCGCTAGGTGGCGCTAGTTTCGCTGTTTCACATTACCCCAATGTGCACAGCCAGCCAGACACGAGGAAAACAATACTCTGCTTCGCATCGTAAAAAGTAAGTGTGACGTGAGAGAAAGTCACATATTTGGTATTTGGTTTGGCTTCCACCACAAAATAATCTTTTCCATTTTTATCCATCAGCATTATCTATTGTCTATTGTCTCCTCTTTCCTGTATCGGCTTAACTTGGAGGAGAGGAGGGAAAGAAAGTTAACTAGAAAAGTTTTTTGTTTAACCCTGTTGGACGAGGAGGAACAAGCATGATAGAAAAATCATTTCCCATCGTCTTCTTGTCTCTTGCATCATTGTCATGTATCATGTACTTGAAGATGTACACGAACGTAGTTTTGAGCATAAGGATAACTCCTCAAATTTTTTCTCCATGTTACAGCGGTAGACAAAGAGTTCTCAAAACCTCAAATGCTTACTCTTTTGACTTTCATCGTAAAAGTAGTATGTGTATTAAATATTGGAAACTTTCCATATTGTATGATTATGTGCATCTGTAGAATGTACAATGTACACTGACTGCAAGTTGTTAAAAAGGAGGGAAAGGGAAAAGCGCAGCAGTCGAAAGAAAGTTTTGAATGCATTTATTTTTCGTTTGTAAATTGTATAATGGATAATGGATTCGAGTTCATCAGTTTCACTTACGTCTTGACAGGTCTTAAGTATATCTATGCATATATGCACATTTGTACTCCTGTACTTGACACATAACTATATACTATATAGTATGTAGTTAAACCCAATATCACCTATACTACAGTACAGCACTATTATTCTTACTGATATTTGATATTGATGCTGATTTCTCGTTTAAAATCGATTCTTCATCAATAAGAAGAAATTGTATGCAGTTGCAACCGAATTGGATGTCGAAAGACAGGCGTTTAGCGTAGGCAGAAAAAAGAGTCGGAAAAACCTATATGAAAGAAAGAAGGAAGGAGAAGAATACTCACTAGACTCACTACTCACATCTCACATGTTAGCTTGTCCTGGCTTTAAGTATTTTTCAGTTTGCCAATGTTTTGACAGATTTCCAACAACCAACTACTTAAACTTATTTTTAGAACTGGGTGCATTTCATGTGCACAATAACTATCATGATACAAAATACAAAGCCGATGTACATGGTGACTTTAATGTACTCTTGTACAACTGTATTTAGACGGGCGTTGAAATGTTTTTGCAAGCATTTGCTCGTGATTTGCCAGTTTGAGGTTTCATGATCAAATCTGACGTCATGTTATTGTCATGTGTACATTTTAAAGCACATAATATTATGTGAGTGGCGAATAATTGAAGCGGAAAATGGAAAATAAAATCACTCACCTACAACCTACAACCTTCAGCCTACAGGTTTACGGATTACGTGCATTTTGTAGATAATATGAATAAATAAATAATAGTTTGTTATGACACTCTAAATTATGCATTAAAATTTCTTTTAGTTTTCTTTAAATTTTCAAAGAAAACAGGAATGATTCAATGCACGAGGCGTTAGGTACTTTGGGAGACATTTTGAAAGGTTTAATGAGAAAAGTTGAAAGGACCTTTTGAGACGAGGGTCTTCTTCTCTGTAGCATCAAGTGTCAAGTCTTCCATCATGTCTTTGGTGTAATTATGAGTTTATGAGTTCTGAGTAATGCTAATTGTAAATAAATGTGAAAACTTGTAATAATTTCCATTTTTTATAATTTACAATTATTCAGCTCTGCTGAAAGGAGCTATTTTTTTGCAAATTGCTTTTCTATTTTGTATTTTATATTTGTCTTTGAACTTTCTATTTTTCTGTGAAAATCTCAACATAAATATTTCATACCAGGTATTTTTATAATTTGCTGTCTTTCCCTGATACTCCAAGTGTTATGAAGCTGTTTACTTTGTAAGTTGTAAAGTGATCAAAGAATTTAATGTAGCACCATTGAGACGAAGAGTGACTTTTAGGGGACTGAATAAGTGCCATTCCATAGCATAATGGAATAAAACGGAAGATACCAAGGAGGAACTTGAATGGAATGGAATTCCGGAAACTACATAGTATGGTACAGTTAACTTGAGGGGGGAAATAAAAACGAAGTAATAGAAAAGGAAAAAGTAAGGTTGATGGAATGCTTGCTATTCAATAAATTAGTTTATCCAAAGAAATTTCTCCTGCGACTTTTCTTCTTTGACTTCTTTACCGGGCATTTCTCGTTTCTCCAGATAAGATTTCACAGTGCGACTTGAGACTTGAGACTCGAGACTTGAGACTTTCTTTCTTCTTGTGACGTGGACTGAATGAATGTACATGTAGTAATGTAGTGTGCATTGTGAATTGTGATGTCCTGATGTTCTGATCTATTGTACATTGTACACACTACATATTATACATCTATATTCTATTACTGTATACATAATTAACTTGGGGTTTGGTCTGGTTTGGTAGGACATTTTATTTTATTTTACTAATGCTACGCAACGCATGCATATTGCATATATAAGCAACATAGAGATTATTGTCCCCTCGTTTCTGCTCCAATAAGTCACCTTCATTTCTTTTTAAAATGCTCTACCGTTGTGAATGGATTGGAGTGGATTGGAGTCGAGTGGAGTGTGGTGCTGGGAGACGAGATGGGATTCGTCGTTGTCGTTGTTGTTTTCGAATGTACAATATACAATAAGGTATGCGACTTGCACTTTCACTTTTACTTTTACTTTGTCTCCCATTTCGTCCATCCGTCCGCCAGGCAGAAATCTAATTAATTACTCCTCAGAATCCAGGATTCATTCTTCAATTAATTATTCCTTTGTTTTTATCCTCGTTTACTGTGAATGACTCTTGAATTTTAGTCGGAAAATCTGCCTATACCGGTAGTAATACATATATACAATATTATCCCGTATACAGTATACAGTACAGTCTATAGTGTACAGTAAAAAGTAACGGGATATGTACAGAGAATAAAAGCAAGTCAAAGTAAAACAACCAAGTATCATTATCAGCTAATTGCTACATCTCAATTCTCAATGTTCTTAGTTACAAAACACTGAAAGTATCAAATCACTCACACTGGATACTGGATGCAATTAGCGTTGCAAGAGTCTATTATGCATTATGATGAATCACACAACTCGGATTTGTTGTACATTACTATTATTATTATTATTTATTGCTAATGGATTACATATTACATATTACGTATCTCTTGTTTCTCTTGTATCAAAACTTAAAAGCAAAAGTACAATAGATATCAATGCTCATGTCATTGATAATTGATATCGAAGGCTGTTCAAACTTGAACAGTTAAATTTGAACAACTATGATTTATATATTATATATTATGCCCGTGTTCAAAGCATGTGTATTGGGGAGTGAGAACACAATGTTTCAACAGCACTAGAGTTAAATCTGTACCCTTCTCAATTCTCAATTCTGGATTAATGTGATAGGTTTCAATTTCGTTTCCATTTAGTCAAAACTTGTAGATGAAATAACGACTTTCAGTTCACAGTTGCATATTGTATATTGGATGTTGTATCGTTACCGCACATGAGGAGTATGTGACAGTGTACCAACGATTGTGCAACATGCATATGCATGTGGGTGCCTGAAATAAACTTGAGTTCAATTTGATTGAATTGAATGATGATGGGACATGAACCGGTTTTCTTTCTGTTTCTTTATTTGGTGGGCTCTTCGGCATGTCATCGTTAGTTGTTAGTTGGAGTTTGAGTTTGTTGAAAGTTGAGGTTTTATGGCTATGCATATAAATCGATGGCTATAAGCTATAAACTATAAAGAGAGGCTCGGTTCTCTGTTCTCTGTTTTGTGTGACTTGTACTCGTCCTCGTTAAAATGAAACGGAATGGAATGGAGAAGGTGAGCGTGAAATCTAATTTACATTTAACTACTTTTTTTCCGTCCACGTTTCCTTCTTGCCAATCAATCAACTTTCGCTTAGGTTTACAATTTTTTTTTTGCTTGTACGTCTTACACACATGGATACATATGTCCCTTTCCTTCCTGGCTGGAAACTTCTCCCTTTCACTTGTACTACACGTTTTACGTGTATAATATGTATTACACATGTGTTTTGTGTATGGAGTATGAATTTGCTTATATATCTTCAAAGTCTGTATCTCCGCCTGCGTGTAATATATTTAGGTTCTATTATATTGATGATTTTCAAAACCAGTACTATTTTATATATTACAAACATATCCTGAACACCGCAAACTGAATACTGAATAAAGTAAATATTCTGAGGGAAAGAAAGTTGAACCTTTTTTTATACAAATTTCCTTGTATCAAAATAGACTTTTGGATTGAATTCTCATTCTCGTTGGTTTGGTTTGGTTCTCCTTACGATTTAAATATTAACTATGTATATCTTGATTTTTTTCTTTCACCATTCACCACAAAATCCACATCTAACGCTTTTGAAGGTTGAAAGGGATCGAAAAGAAAGGCAAGTAAGGCCTCAATTTAACTTCAATTTAAAAGGGTGAAAGAGAAAATCCAACCGTCGTTGTGCCGTCGTTCTGAAGGCATTGTTAAATATTTTGAATACCTCCTATCTGCCGTGCACAGTTTTTTATTTCTATATTTTGTAGTTTATAACAATATTTACACTTTGAGTTTTGAAACGTACGGTACGGTTAATTTTCCGCGTCTATAGACATACATATTACATAGGTATAGACGTCTAGATTTAAAGAATTTAAATATTTATTATATATTTACGTTAGGTAATTCTACATTCTAACGGCGTTTAACTTTTAAAACCCGTGGATTTTAATTTCTTACTCGAGTAATTTAAAAAGGGTGGATAGTACAATAACTCTGTGTCGTAAAATTGAAGGAAGAGTAATTTTTGAGAAAAGAATTCAGAAAAATTATTTTGGTAAATTTCGGGTAGAGATTCTGCAGACCAGACATTGGACAATTGACACCCACTCAAACCTCAAACCTCAAAACTCAAACCTCCGTTGAATTGTGTATAGGTATCGAGTAAACGTGTAGAACTTTAGAAGTTGGGATACAACAAATTTTGCACTGTTTACACTTTCCTGGTTCTAGTGCTGGTGCATTCTGTGATGGTAATAGATAAAGCCTGCGCCCATCTGAAATGCATACAAGAGTGCATGTGTATGAAAGGAAAATTTACATGTTATTTCCGTTTGGCAGAGATGTGAAAACTGGAGAGAGAAACTCCTGCATTCGTTCAAGGTTCAAGTTTCAAGGCATAATGTATTAAACAATGTGTAGGACATGATTACAAAACTCTTCAAAGGGGGTTTTCAAAAGTATCCAGCCGAGTTCTGTCCTCTTTCATCTGGATCTACGTGCTCTTTTCCATTTCAGTTTTATACATTTCGTTCATAAAATTATAGGAAAATGTACTCATTTCCCATTTCATGTTTTTTCTTTCATCTTTCATCTAATGTTGATGTTGATGTGCATGCAAGTATCGTGGATCATGTATTGTGGATGTGTGAACATACAGGATTTGGAAGTGTGACAAATAGTTAATTAGTTAAATGCACTGCGAGACAATTATGTCAGACATTTAAATTCCCTAATCTATCCTCACTGTATATGTACCCATGTTACATATTATAAATTATAATTATATGCACTCTGCATAACACGTCATATTTGACATGGATGCATAATGTATAATTCACAACTTATGCAGCATAAGGCACAAATACACAAATTGGGCAATGGACAAGCCTACAAATTTCTCAGCAAGATGATGATTTAGCATACTAAATTTCATAAGTATAGAAATTAGAACTCTGATAAAAGTTTAATATGTCTAAATATTTTGCTCTTTTGCATCCTCTTCTTGACAAATAAAATGATTAATTGTGATTTTTTCTACTTATTTCTACAGCTTTACTATCGGGAACACTTCGATTGTATGAGAAGGCTTCGTGTGCTTCTGAAGAATGGATGTCCCTTCGCTGTCCTTTGGGCACCACGATTTCAGTTCAAATGGCCCAGTACGGTAAAAACAGTAAACTGCCTTCAATTTGTCACTCGGGAACATCTAGTCAATTCGATCTCGTGAATAATCATCCAGATTCTAGTAGTAATGAAAGTAGTAGTAATACAACATGTATTTGGCCGACAGCAGTCCAGGTATCAGTCATCAGTCTAATATTGTTTTAAACTGTAAACTACATTATTTGATTATCAAAGATCAATAATTATGTTTAACATGTTCAATATTTATCTTTATCAAAAAATATGTAATTTTCTTTCTTTTCTTCTTATTTTTTTCAGTATTCTTTACTACAAAGAGTCGTTGGCCTTTGTCAAAAAAAGGCCAGTTGTAAATTTCAAACGTCCGCCCGAGGCGACCCTTGTCCAGGCTTTAAAAAGATAGTTGAAGTTTCCTTCAAATGTAGACCAAGTACGTTCATTCTTCATCGTATATATTCACGTTACCGAGAACAAAATGGATAATATTTTTCATCGTGTTTTTTTCTGATATTATAAATCTAAAATCTTATTTATTTCACGATACTAAATGTATTATAAATTATAATACTACCAGATACCATAAAACACATACATGTACAATGTACATCCATCCATAATATTGCACATAACAAATAAAATAAGATAAATTAGTCCACAATCTGCAGTCTGCAGTCTACACGCCATGAGCCATGATACAAATCTAATAGGTATAACTTCCTCGATTCGATTTAGTCTAGTCTCCATTTTTCGAAATTTGAACTGCAATGCAGTTATATGCAGTTCATAATTCATGGTTCTAGTTCTAGTTCTGGTTCTAGTTCTAGTTCTAGTTTTATCTACAAGATCTTAAACTATCCTGCTGTGCTAGACGTAGACCACTACATAACGAAGGAAGATAGATGAACAAACCCATCCGCAAATAAACCACAAAACTTTCACTTTTACTAGCATAATGACTGTTTGTGTGCAGAGGAGGAAAAATTGTGGGAATTTCTCCCACAAGTTTCCACATAATAAAATGAACATGAGGACTTTCTTAATACTCAAGAACAAAAGTGGAAGACTATAGCAACTTGAATGTAAAACACTAGGAACTAGGAACTAGAAAGAACTACATTTAAACTTTATACCAGTCATAATATTGTCTTAACCTGGTCAGTTTTATAGATTTATTAGTCATATGGGTTAATGACAAGGGGCAACAGACCTCTGATATTACATTGTAAAAGGAAAAGGACAAAAAGTGGACTTGTATCTAAAAAGCTTCGGTGCTGCCGCTGCACTGCTCTGAACTTTTACAGATAGTGTTATTGCTTTATGATATTTCACATTCATGGAGAAAGTTGTCCTAGTCATAAAACATGAAGCCGAGTCGTCCTGTTTCTGTTTCTTGTTCCTCAAAGTCGAGTTTCCCTTGCGATTTGTGCAAGGTTACGTACAATTTTAAGTATGTGCAGACAGCAGACTACAGACTACAGAATACAGACAGACATTTACTGATATACTGAAACAGTTTCATGGGTTTACTTTTCTCTTTTCCTTTTTTGCAAATATAATAATAATATTATGAATTGCAATTTGCAATTTGTAAAAGGACGGGAAAAGAAAAAGAAACACAAATACTAAGTTTTTTCCCATGCTGCAATGAATTTTGCAAAAGTACTTTGATTATTTTGGCTGTGGTTTATGCAGTCTTTTAAACTTACATCAAAATCTGTCTACATAATGCAATATTTATATTGCACATCCACATACTACACACTCCACACTCCAGACATATAAATTATACATGTAGTAGCGTTGTGTAATGTGTATCATATTTTTTCTTATATTTCTTGTATTTAATCTATTTTTTCCTTACAGGCGAATTCAAATCAGTCATTGGGTGCGAGGATGAAGTAATCCAATTGAAATGCAATAGAAGTAGTAGACTTGCGATATATTCTGCAAATTTTGGTAGAACAGAGTACGAAAGTGTTCAGTGTCCGCAGCCAAACGGGGTCCCTGAAGAATGTAAGTCTGTGACTTTTTTATAAGAAAAATCCCATAGCTTTTACATGTTCCACATTTTCCGTGGACAAAACTCTGTAAATCTAACCACATTCCCAGACTTTCTCTCTCACGATATCTGCTGTATATGTTATATGTGGAACTATCCCTATCTATCTATGTTTCCATCTCACGAGCCTCTGTTTCCTTTGGGTTTGCTCTTTTCTTTACAGTTATATCATCCATAATATAGCTACTGTAGTATTATACTATGAACCTATTTATAAATCCTCATCCTCCTTATTTCTTATTCCTTCATTCATTCAGTCAGTTCAGTCAGTCATTCAAGTAAGAAAAAAAAGAATCCTCCTTGACTACTCGTTACTCGCTACAAGGATAATCAAGAATTCTTTCCTTTTTCCTCTCTCAATGTCTCTATTTGAAAGCCGTCAGCGCACAGTTGGAAATTTTTATCTTCTCTTTCATGTTTCGTATTCCTCATCTAATGTAAACTGTAACAGATATTTTAACGGTGTAATAGGAAATACAAATGTATCAGGCTGTTTCATGTCCCCTCGTCTTATTTACTTTTTGTGCACGTTGCACATGTCTCTTTTATCTAACATCTAGAAAATGTACATATGTATACAAATATAATAGGATACGTGGATTGTTACTTTATTTTGGTGTAATTGAATTAAAATTTCAGCATGTCTTTCGAGCTTTGCAACCGAGACGGTAATGCAGATGTGTCATGGAAAAAGAAAGTGTGCCTTGCAAGGTAAGTCAAGTCCAAATAGTTTCATACATTCCATTTTTTTGTATATTGTATGGTTGATATTGGACATTTGATATTTGAATGTCTATGTAAATTATGATAATATTACTTTCTTCAAGTTAAAACTGGAAAATAGGAAATGGTAAACTTCAAGTTTATTTGTATGCACGTGTTTTTAAAAATATGTAGCGGACTCTGCTACATTTGGCTCACCATGCAAACCTAAGTCAAGGATGTACCTTAAAATTATTCATACATGTGGTAAGTCTTTACATTTTAGTGTTCCTTTAATGAAATGCTCCTGTCTTTTACTATTTTTACTATCGTAAATTAAAAGTGCAATAAGAACTATTTCCAAGTACTAAAGTGTTATTATTTCTCGAGTGCCGAGGCTCGAGTGACATTTATGCGCTATTGTACTATGGAAAATTCTTGTTATCCTTGATGACAAATTATTAAATCATAAAAATAAGACAGTATCAAAAATTTCTTTCCTTTACCATTCTATAAGGAGAAAGTAGAAACAATCTCGTATCAACTCTAGACTGTATAGAAAATGATATGCAAACAGATTACAGAAATTCCCTGAGATTTTTCATAATTTATAAATTAAACTGTAACATTTTAATAATGCGTTTGAATGTTCTCTTCTCCTTTTTTTATTTCTTGATTCATACAGTATAAATTGTGACCTGTCATCGTTCAACATGTAGATTATAGCTTGATATTAGATATGCACTCTGTTTTACAATAAGCAGAGATATATAATGGAAGGCGAGGGTGTAAGAAGTAAGAATGGAAATGTGAGTTTAAGTACAAGTTGAATAGGGGAAATGAAGGAGCTTTTGAATTCAAGTAGAAGTCTATCATTAATTTCTCACCCTGAAGTGGAGAGACTTTCTCGAGTTCACCAGTCAAACCAGTTGTAATACTTTGGTTTTTTCTGCATACATATCTGCATGTATTTACTATGTACAATGTACAATGAATTTGTATGCATGGAGGCGTTGTGGAACACAGTACATATTAGTAGTTGATGTAGTCAAGGCCATTTGAAATTGGAAAGAGAGAAGCGTAATCGAGCCACGAGCATAGAGCATACAGATTTGAGTGCATAATATTTATATGTAGTATACGTACAACCGCTCCAGATCTCTGTCTTCTTTTCTTCTCTCATTTCAACTTCCTCACCAAAAACTGCCTTTCTCCATTCTGTTCCGCTCCCTTTTCCCTTTTATTCGGCCTCCCTACATTTATATGCTTCTGTGTATGGTGTATATGCATGCGTATGGAATAAGAACTTTTTGTGACTGTTCAAATCGTTTCCACTGCATAGTTCTTTGTGCTTTGAATAGCCCGGCACACGTTCACGTTTTACTTCTTCTTCTTCTTCTTCCTCTCCTTCCTTTTCAATGCGAGGGAGAAAGAAATTCTATAAATTCGTGTTCACTTTGCACTTGCAAAAAAAATACTACGGAACAAAGAGGAACGGAGAAGGAAACCGAAAGGAAAAAATACCACGTTGAGCTAAAGGGAAAAGCTTGAGTCTAAAGTCTAAAGTCCAAAGTCGTCTCTGTATGCTGTAAGTTGTATGTATAGATTTCATAAAGAAGGCGGCTGTGCTGCAATTTAAACAGAGAGAAATGCAGCATTAGTGAATGGAAAAGAGGGAGGGAAAAGCACAAGGAGAAGTAGAATCAAGGATGTGAGAATTGTGGAATTTAGGAGACAGTCAAGAAAAGAAGAGTAAAAGAGAACCTTTTAGAACGGAGGAAAATAGGGACGAAATGGAGAAACGAGTGTGGATACAATTTTCAGAGAAGTTTCAAATATCCAAAGTGAAAATCCCGTACTCTTAATACAGAATGTAGAATTTAAGATGTAAGCGTAAACGAAGGGAAAGGGAAGGGCAAAGGGGAAAGAAGCAAGTACATAAAAACGCAAAAAAGGGAAAATGTCTAGTTAAAATCACTTGGAATGCTCACAGAAAAAAATTTGCGCTCTCTCTTTCTCTCTCGCTGTTCTTTGCTCTTCCTCTGTAGTGTACGATAAAATGTGTACTTTAGAACTCTCAAATTTCTCCAGTCGTCTCCAGTTTTCTCCGGTCCCTTCTTTTTAGGTAATTGTGCAGATCCGTAGATATGTAGATTGTAGATATATGTGTACAAACTCTCAGCTGCCTATTAACTATATGAGCCACGAGAGAGTTCCGCAAAACCCCACGCATAATTTTTGGAACAAATTGTGTGCGTGTATCTGGTATCTGAATGGATCCACAATGTACATTGTACATAAATTCGTAAACGTGTAGGTTATAGACGGACCGACAGATAGATGTTTGTGATGAGACGATTGTCATTTGCAAGTTGGTGCATATGAGTTGTACGTTGTACAATAGTGAATGAGCCCTCACACATTTCTTTTCTCCTCTCCTAATATCGTCTTCCTTCAAGCTCCTCTCATCGTTTTATTTGAACACCTTCCTTCCTTGAAGTTCCGGGTGGTGATATTCATAATTCATAATTTATTTAAAGGGATTTTCCACGAATTTCCACAAATTGTGCTCCACATCCTCAACACATTATGTACACGCCTTTACACATACCTTACACACTTACACTTGCACGAGAAAAATTGGACAAGAAAAAAATTGCGGACGTATGTAGTATGTATATGCATTCAATTTATGAATAGCTCCAACTTTTTTCGTTGGAACTTGAATGTATGCTCGATTCTAGATTTTAGATTCTAGATTCCCGTGAATTTGGATTTGGATTCGGATTTTTAAATGAGGATAAGAAAATTGTATTATAAATCTATGGATTTTTAGAAAATTTGGTTAGAGCAAGAAATTGGCTTGGTTCTTGGATTCAAACTACATTCAACTTTTTAAATTTTGGTCTACACAATTTGGATTTATCGTGCATATAAAAATGTATAAATTTATTAGATTGCAGATTGCACAGTTCTTGTGAACAAAAAACCTTATTGCAGAAAAAAAATTCTTTTACTATTACACTATATTCTATATTATATTATGTCTTATTAGTTCCAAGGAAAGTCCTACAAGAACGTTATCAGGGAGAACCGGATCCAGATGAAGTGATGTTTGAGGCAGATGAAGCAGAAGATGACCTGGACAGTTCTGTCATTGAACAGCCTTCCATTTACTCTCCTGACCATTCACATTCTAAAGGATGGCCTCATTCAAAAAATTCCACTTCAGGACGCAATTCTCTAAATTCAGGTACTAAAACTAACTGAATTTTTCATAAATTTATATTTTTATTACATTACAGACTATAAACTAAATCCGTCGGTTTTACCACAGTTCGACCAACCTCAATTCAATATTAATACAAGTAGAAAGCGTAGTAGTGAGTAAGTCAAACTAGAATCTAGAATATGCTATGAAATTGAATACTGCTTAACGAACACTCACATTACATTAATCATTAATCCAATGACAATCCCTCTGGAATGAATCAAGATTATTGAATTCGTAATGCAATGCTATCAACTGTAATAATATTATATATATAATATAATGTATTGTCTAGTCAGAAATAATAAAACCTTTTGGCTCCTCCCCCTTCCTATGATTCAGTTAAGGAATATCAAGGATATCTATATGCTAAATCATAGGAAGGGGGAGGAGTCAAAAGGTTGTATTATTTCTGACTAGACAATACGTATATTTTATATGAATGTGCTTCATCTAATCACTTTTGTCAAAATATTTTCCCTTTCGTCCCATATTTATATCCCACAAAACATGATTAGCACCTATAACTAATAAAACTCTTTTGCTGTTACAACTTCTAATAACCTCTCAAATGAAATCCTCTAATATACGTATAAGTGCATAAATAAAAGCTTATTAAAAGTCTTTTCGCGGTAATATTATACACTAGTAGATTATTAATAGTGAATAGCTTCATGTAATTAAATTATGGAAGCAAAAGAAAGAGAAAGTGATGATACATATTTATGTACTGTACATCTGTCCTTTCCAGTGTCCAGTGTACTATATACCTTTTTTATTAAATATTTTCTCCTCCAACTCCTCTTATCGCATCCTGAAGATAAAAGTTTTTGAATATGAACTTGCTCCATTCAATGTCACTATTATTTTATTAATAGAAGAATTTAGGTAGATAGTTTTACTTCTCTGAGCTTAAACGATTCAAATGTTTATCGTCTCTGCTGCTGGTGTAAGAGTACGTATATGTTGTGTATACTATAGGTCTATTGCAACTTCTACAAACATGCATGGTAAATTGCACGTACATATGTATACATTTATACTTTATTTGTGGCAAAGAAATATTGTGGAAAAAAGTAAGTGTGTGCAGTGTGCAGTTGTTGTTCGAGGTTCTTGTCTTGGATTACAAAAGTAGAAAAGTTTTTATGTAGAAATCTTTTATGCCATTATAAAAGAATTTATGTGGAGAAAGAGGCAATAAAAGGAAGAGTTAAGTCTCATAGTTTCCTTGTTTTTCTCTATTATGACTCCCTTTGATATTGGTGAGGGAAAATACCAACCAAAATAGGAAATACATTACTGTATGTACGTTTACCTATATTATTCTATAGATGTTGTTGTATCGAGAAGTGGGAGGAAATGCATGTGTGATACGCATACTTCACAACTCACGACCATATACTGTTTATACATATACATATGCATGATATGCATAAACAGAATTAATACTGTACAGTGTGCAGTGTACAGTGTATATACACAAAACTTCTTATGTATTATATTATATTACTTGTCACTGCACTTAAAATACATACAAATGTATCTGTAGGAAGATAGAAAATATTACATATTTGTGTATATTTATATGTACCTTCCAAAAACTAGAAACCGCCAAATATTTGGATACATACACAACATATAGAAAAACGTTTGATATAGGAACAAGAAAGAAACTTGAAGTTTTTGATTTCTCATATTTCAACAGGAAATGCAATCTAAAATCTACAATCTTGAGGAGGAGGAGAAAAATGTATTTGCCTTATCCGTAAAGAATTGATACATGTGAGAATGTGTGTAGTGTGTACAGTGTACAGTGTATAGATAGTGCAACAAAAAAGACTAAAGTGTTTAGAGTATGGATTTATAAGTGAAAAGTCAGAGTAAACTGAATCCCTCTGTATTTGTAGCATGGAGTATAGAGTAGACATTATTCTATTCTCGTATATAAATATGTTGCAGAAATCACTTTCTCCATTCTTCTTTTGTTGCTTTCTTTATGTATCTCACATCTCTTAGAGGCTAGACCTTATGCATGAATTGCCAATAGAGAAGAGCGCCGAAAGAACAGAACAGGGTAGAAATAGATACTCGAGACCTTCAATGAAGAAACATCTTGGATAAACGAATATATTGTATACATAACTATATTGTACATGGATGAATTGGAACTCAACCCGTTACATTTCCCATTTACTTTTCTCCGTTTACACATTTTTTTACATCATGTACGTATTCCTGTGAATATGAGTGTATGATATAGGATATATGGTGATAAATCGATCAAAGATATTTTGATCTGTGCACATTAAATGCTATTCAAAAGTTTTGTCATGAACATTTACGTATAAGTAAACATTTATACAATGGTACACAAAAACGACCGTTTACTCGAAAATAGCTAGAAAATGCGGAATACAGAAAATATTACCGTTTTAAATGAAGTAATGAATTTATAATATCTCTAGCGGTCATTATACAAGTACGACGTTGTACCATATTATGGACGGGCTTTAGTTTTAAATCTACAACTCGCACACATAACATTACTGTTGAAATACCATTTCATAGCAGAGTGCTTCACCTAGTACAAAAGTACATAACTTGTCGCTTCCTTTTTATCAACATTGTTTTATTTAAACGCCTGAAAGACAAAAAAGGTATCAGAATTAGGGAAAGGAAACGTTATTTGATTTGATGTAGTACTAACCTACTTGTAAGCAGTTATCATAATTGTCTTGTACATTTAGCTCACGTATTTTTTAATACCTATTACCAGTTTACTTTTTTTGGAATTTGTAAACATTTTGCTTTGTTTCATGTCATGCCTTTTTACTCATTGACCGTGCATAGAATATTAATTGGAATGTACAATATGTTTTTAGTTTCATTATTTTATTTGTTTCGTACTTATTTTTTTATATTTTTTTAATTTCATTTTGTTTACATTTTATGAACGAATCGTAAACAGAAGAAAATTTTGAAGATGAGGATGATGGAATGGAAGAGGGAGAGAGCATTGTGGAGCGATCAGAAATTCATGATGAAACCGAAAATAAAAATTCGACGTCCACATCTTCTGTTACACATGACAGTCACACGGGTACAAATACAAGTGGTTTGGGTACTTCAGGCTCTAATATCGATGTAGAAGCTGAAGGTAATTCCCATGCCAAGCCTGGAATTCGAATTGTGTACCTTATTTCACAGGGAATTCATGCGTATGACTTTATTTCAAGTAAGTTTTGTTTGTTTTATTTTATTATTTTTTAAAATTTTTTAAAGTTTGTATATTTTATTTTCAATTTACGATTGCTATTTACATATCATGATTTCCTTTGGTTTGCACCTCCTTTATGATTTATGGTAGTAAAATGTGTATTGCGGTTTGTCAAGAACCTTGTTTCTAAAGTGTCCTTTCATATATATATATATATACCATTTACTATTCAGCATGTACTTGTGTAGTACTAACTATACTTGAATTGTCCCGTGGAAGAACTATACCAATCTCGTTTTCGTTTCCATGGTATTTACATGTTAAATATATGAGAGCTCGAAAACCAGATTGGTAGTTCTTCCACGGGGAAATTCAATTAGTGAGTACTTATAAATACATGTAAATGAGTTACATCAAGTTTTGACGTCATTGCCAAAAACACACTGCTAAGTCAATGGCTCGATTTAATATTCCTTATTTTACGTGGTATCTCATTCTCTGCGTAATTTCTTCATCCTAAACCATTGACAGTTTTACATACCTTTCTATGCACTACAAAAAAATTGAAGCAAGACTTCTGCAGAAATTGGCACGGTTGAACAAATCAAATAATTTTTCATCTCGTGCATTTCATATTTCTTACTTTCTCTCCATGGAATAAAAAACAGAACATATTTATGTACAAAAATTACAGGCATTACAAATTACAAATTAATACATTAAGTATTAAGTATTGTTGTAAACGACAAATGATTGAGATGTTGGTGATTGTACTTAAGTTTTGAGTTGATCATGATATTAAAATATCATACATAGTGTATAAATTATTAGTTTTTCTGATTATTCTATGCATTTTTTATACAGAAAATCCTGAAACATTCTACTTATACGTCGCAGTATCGGCAGCCTCTGCACTTCTTGTTGTGATTCTTCTACTTCTGATTAAAATTTCAATTCAGAGAAGACGTTCAAGAAACGGAGCAAACAATCAGGGAACCAACAAGGTACTTTTTCCCTGTAATCTATATAATATTATTATAATATATAATATGTAGGTATATTTAAAATGCATAATTCATTCATGCAGTTATTTAAGCTCTTATATGCTTATGTGTACGTTTTCTATACTTTCCAGCCTTCATCATCTGGTCCTATTTTATCTTCTGGAATAAGTGATGTAGATGAGCTGAGCTTGGACATGGAACAAAACACTTTTACAGAAATACCTTCAATTTTAAAAAAATCATCTCCATACGATAGAGAACATGCGGAATCCAGGAGAGAAATTCGACCTCTATCCACTGTAGCAACAACGACCTTAGGTCGAAACACTGAAGTAGTTCGTTTTAGCAATACACTGTCTCGACATGAAAATCCGAGAAGCTTAAAACAGGAGACGGATAGTAATGAGGAGTTTTATTATGGATAGCATTAGGAGAAACCTAAGTATTTTACCAATTATAATAATTAGTTAGTAATATCATTCTGTATGAGATGTCAATTTAAAGAATGGGAAACCCGATAAAATG
Organism: Sminthurinus aureus; assembly: GCA_034698265.1. Lineage (NCBI taxonomy): Eukaryota > Metazoa > Arthropoda > Collembola > Symphypleona > Katiannidae > Sminthurinus > Sminthurinus aureus. The sequence goes on along the minus strand of JAQGBH010001557.1, from coordinate 7,210 downwards.
TAAAAATCTTGATGTACGATGTATGCTTAGAATTTGATGTAAATGTCCACTTTTTCCCTTACATTTTTGGGTTGAAAGTTGAAATGTTGCAAACTAAAATGAAGAACTAAATCTGGTGCAGGGTCAATGTAATTTTTATCATAAAGAAACTTTACAAAAGTTAACCTCCACCAACAAGTAGATTGTTGGAGGTACATTGAATGGGGTACAATTTGACCAAGCAATGAATAGAAAAGTTTACGTTTACATTGAAGAGGAGGTTTATAATGATTCTTAAATTTCATCGGGTACACCCTTCGTACAGGTCCCTTAGTATTCGTTCTCGTATTGTATATTGTATATTACATTTTACATATAATATATATATATATATAAAGATAATGCATAAAATTATGTGGAAAATTTAATGGTACAAGATAATATAATATATAATATATATTGTATAACCCTTAAATGAGTATTGAAAATTGAAGTATATGTATTATGATGTATATAGTTAATAAGAGTTTAGACATATTTATCTTCAAGTACTGTATAACATATTATATATAACAAATTCAAACTGTCAACAAACTTAATTATTAATTAGTCGAGCATATTTTTCAAAAAACTGGAAAACATTTTAGTCAGTACGCAAATTTTTGTTATAAAATTTAAAATGATCTATTTGCACATTTCTACACGTAACTCTTTACAGTAGTTCCCTGAAACCCACAGCCTTTTTGTAACCAAAATTCTATAAAATACAAATTAGGATGAATAAATATGCGAATTATAAGTATGTTTCCAGCAGTTTACAAATATGCTAATTGTAAGACAATTTAGTTATTTGCTAGTAATATACATAAAAAGTGACAAATAAAATCCACACGGAAACTAAAAACTTCGTTTAATCATTCGATTATAGTTGGTACTAAAAATATGAGGTAAAAACCGATTGAAAATTTTGTATATAAAAAATATGGCTAACGTTTGCAATAATGAAACACACAAACAATGTGAATGGGAACCCTTTATGTATGTACTTTGAACAAAATCCTATTATTTAAAGTCTGTTCTCACTTTTCTGTTCAATTTTAACTATAAAGATAAATGTATTTTTTCTGTTTACACTGAACAGTCTGTTGAGTGTAAATTGTAACGTCTTTTTACAATATTTACGTAGCACAATATTTTGTTTAGTAACGCATTAAAAATTAAAACGTGTGTCAATTTTTTTTATTCTGTTTGTATTTTTTCTGTGACTTTTACCGTACTTATAAAAACTAAAAATATTTCTATATACTATTTTATTAACGCTATAGTTTTATATATATATACATTTGTTGCGCTAATATTTTTATAGGTAATTTTATCCTCGTTTGCTGTAAAAGGAAAGTAGAAAGTAAATAAATAATAGCATCATTGCTATGCTTACGATTATAGTTCAGAGGAATTTATAGAGCTTGTCTGCTTAAGTCAAAGTACTGGTTTGTAAAGTCTGTATGTAACTCTATAGTGTGAACCTGAAGGTATTTTTTTGAAAAATTATTTTAACCTATTATATATCTCAGTCAATTTTACACAAAAGTTTACCATTCTGAATTCTGAATGTTTCTTACGTAGCCCCATTAAGGGGGTGATACATGAATCAACATGTTTATAACTTTTTTGTTTGTATCGACTGAATTTGTTACAGATTACAGTAAATAATGGTAAAAATTTATGCAATGCTGACAGGTTCCCTTTTTTTATTTTTTTAAGGACAATTTTCTGTACAAACTAATGTAAACATGAACATTTCAAGTCATTTTTAGGGAAAATTTTAGAGTTTTTAATAGTAGTAGTGTACATGTGTATTTAATATGTAAGCATTGTAAGCAATAAGACCGTTGAATCCCTTTTGTATAGCCATATCTCATGTCCATATATACATGAGCTAATAATTGAATGAAGCCACAACCAAATGAAAAAACAAAGTCGAAAAAAAATTAAATCCTAAATCCTAAAGCCTGTTTCAATCTCGTCTCTGTTTATAAATATGTACCAAAAATTTCTACGATTAAAAACATAATTTTTAAATACTTGATTACAAGCTATTTACGAAAAGTAACAAATAAAAGCTTGATATGTAAAAAAATCCTGTTTTATAAATTTCAGAATGTGTAGTGTTATTTTACTACGATATCAAGTAAAATTTAAAGTGTAAAGCTACAAGATGTATCGATCTAATGGCTATTAACTTACTTATTATTTATTATGGTTATGTAAACATTTCACCAGTTGTATGTGCTTCAGTTCTACTGTATACTGTAATCTATACTATATCCACATTGTATTTTGTATTAGGTATTTTAGTACACTTGACGCTACACGTTATATGCTACTTATGTATCTATTTTATCTATATAATATTATATTCTTATTTGTGATAATTTGTTCACTTTATGTGTCTGTATCAATATGTATCATAATTTTAAATTTCAAATAATCAGTTCTTTTTGAAAGATTATAGCACGTATAGAATTTTAGTAGAAGATGTATTCTAATCGAATACATGTATGTGTACCTGTATTTTATTTTCCCTTTAACTTCAATTGTAGAAGAAAACCCGTTTTGTACTTCCATAAAACAAGAAAACATATGTAAATAAATGAATAAAAGAAACTGAGAGTCAGAATCATGAACAACAGCAATATATTTTTATTTCTTGTTTGTACTTTGACCGAACATTGTTGGAAGTTGCATAATGTTTTCAGAAAAAACGTGTTTCTGTTTTTAGCATATCTAGAGCAAAACCGAATATATTTGGACATCTTTACTTTAGAGTATCGTCTGTTAGTGAAAGTTCTTTAAATAAAGAACCACTTAAATATGTGTGCTACACCACCGTTTGGATTTTGTTCCAAAACTTGATTGTTTTTTTCTCTTCTCTTTGGCCAAGTGTATAGTATAAGAGGATGATCAAGGTTGTCAAAAAAGTCTTTGAGAATATTAGAGATGATAGAGAACGCAAAAATAAGAATATACTGAATTGCAAATTGAGAAATAACATGGATTATTAGTGAAACAAGTCACATACGTATGGGTAAGTGCTCAAACCAGAATAGAAAAATAAATACCTTTGCCTATCAGACTAAAAACCTTAGAATAAACTATACGATACATACAGCAAGAAAATTTATCATGTGAATATTACAGTTTGCAACATACATGAGGAGCACCTGTATCAGTCATATGTCATATGACATAATACGAACGAAGTTTAGATAGTGATTTTGGTTAGATTCTTAAAGACTTGGGAGTTTGTTCCGATTTCACATACAAAAGCGATATAGAGATTTTTTGCTTTTTCCGTATAAATCGGGCAAGTGCCTATAATATTTCCTGCGTGTTCAGTTTTTGGTGAGTACAACTTCAACCGTTCAAATGCGCATACCACATACAATGCATAGGGTGAACTGTATACACAGGAAAAGGAAGCGAGAATGCATTCTCATCCCATTCGAATGGAAACCCCCACAGAAGAAATGCAAGTAGAGATGTTAGCATCCGGACATCACACACACAGGGAAAAAAGGAAGTACATAATATATAACACCGGAATCAAAAATTGTGAAGAAAAGTGCAATCTTGCAGTTTTTTTCCTTCTTACGGGGGTAGCATATCCAATGATTACATGATTATCTATTCCCTCTCTTATTCTTTTATACCTACCTATATATATAATACATGTAAGTACACAGATATAGTTATAATCTCAGACCGCATCCGTAATTCGTACCATGCGTATACAGAGAAATCAAAAGTACTTAACAGTGTTTCACATTAAATATTATAGTAATACGTCAGATGTACAGACTGTAGACATGCACAATGTATATTGGTCATAAGTACCTCTATATTTCTTTTTCAAAAGCATGTACTTTATCTTATGTACTCTTTAAAACTCTTTCTCAAGTTTTGTATTGGCGTGTAACATGTATATAGTAGATAATCTATAATTCTACATGATTTTTAAATTAGTTGTGGGGAATCGTGCCGGATAAATTCTTTCCAAAAGGAAAATATGGAGAAAGTTCAACTCCTGAATTAAGAGCCCAATGCCTCGTTCGGCCATATCCGCAAAATGTGTTGCTGTCAATAGAAGGTGACGGAGAAAACCTGTTAAATTTCAATACTATGGAAGCAGAATTAACTGGTACAGCAGATTGGTCCTTTGTTGCTTGTGGAAGGGATAGGGGGTTCTTTATGTCTCTAGGAGGACAAGAAGTGTATCGCTTAAACTGTAGGGCAAATAAGTGGGAAAAGATAGAAGATAAAATTGAATTATGTGCAAATACTTTAGGTAAATGTTTACAATATCCCTATACTTTTTTGTTTTTACTTAAATATGAATATAAGTTCAATCAAGGCTTATTATATGTATTCTTTCTAACTATTCTTTTAACATTGTAATAATTTGTTTTATTTTTTTATCTTTAATTTTACTCCAGTATATGCTGACGTTGTCGAAGGTAAATAAAAAAATTAACATTATATTATTGTTTATTATTTATTACGAATTCGTATAGGCCAAGTTTTGCATTGACATGTATGATAATATGATGATATGTAATTTAATTGTGCAAGATTTAAAGTAACTCATTAATTGTACAATGTTTATTGGTTTTAGAGATTACCAGATATGAGGAGCGACATTTAATTTCTACTGGGCTACACATAATGTACGAATTTCAGACAAAATTCCGATTTATTTTATTTATTATTATTATACAACAATACCAGATATAAGTGATTGCCTAATTTTTCTTTGTTGTCAACTTTTTTTTTCCTTTTAGAGATGCTATGGTTCTTGGAGGGAAGGATGTTAGAAGTCTTCCTTATATTGAGAGGTTTACTTTAATGCAATAAAATAGATGTGTATTTTTAGTTGTTATAAATGGATTTGTAAAACATATTTGTCTTTATACTGTATTCTCATTATAATATAGGTCGGAGCTCGCTCTAAAATTTGCAAGATCCATGAACAAGGCATGATATATTTTATATTGTCAATAGTTCCTTTTCATAATGCTTAGTTTTGGGAATAAAACTGTTATTTCTTTCCCCAATTATAATTATTGATGGATATTTTTAAAAGTGTAATATGAACAGATATTGACAGCTCAGAGAAAAAGAATTTTATAACTATAATGATTACTTTACAATTTTATAGCCAAACAGGGATAACATTGCAGCTATCCGTGGTAAGAAGATATATTATACAGTAGTTTTTGTAGTTGTTTATTACTTATTACTTATGATTTTTTTATGTTTTGTTCATCTTGGATGGTTCAGCATATTAGGTTTCAAAATATTAAAACAGGTTATGTTTTAATCTTTTAATTTTACAGCCAAACTCCCATATAAATTAAATGAGATCGGTAAAGCGTTAAACAGAATGGCTAAAGAGAGACTAAAAGGAGGAAGCAGTGGACCATCTTCTCATCAAATTTATCCCGTGGATGAAGTTTTAATTGATGAGGCTGACAGTAGGTTTTTTTTCCTGTCTTCATCTTTCTTTTTTATCCAATTGACTATATATATAGTAACATAGTATTAGTATAAATTTAACTTGAAATGCTCAGGTATAATACTTTAACTTGTTTGGTTTGGGTTTTTGTCTTTTTTTTTTAAAAAAAAAGATAAGGCTGTTAGTGCTCTGGCTCGGAAAAAATTTAACGTCTTCAAACCTCAAGGATTGGCCTTTTTTAGAACCACAAAAAGCCCAGGGAAAAGTCATGCAGATTTTCTCTATAGCTTACAAAATAGGTCAGTTTACCGTTTTTATTGCCTAAACTCGTAAAACTCTTTTTCAAACTTGTGTGTAATATTATATTACTTTTCATTTGTTGGTTGTTTTCCATTATTGGTCTGATGTTTATGTTGAACTGGTGTTTTTATGTCATCCTAATCTTTTTTGATTTGTCAAAACGATGTAGATTATTTTGGCGCTGGGAACCAGATGTTAATTTAGAAATGACGTACACGGAATGGAGAGAAGATTATGAGGCAAAGGAAGGCCCAATCCACGCTGCCTGCCTAATTGATTTCATTAAAAGAGACATGGCGAGAAACAAGAAATAATTCAGTTTATCGTTATTATATTATATTATATATAAATATATGATTGGTTGTTTTAATTTTTGCCCCCTGCTTTTCATGAGCTTGAATTTACTGGGTATATAATATATTTCTATATATATATAAACATCATGATTACTTAAATTTCCATTCTTTATTAATTTTCTTTCTGTCTCGTTCTGATTAAGTCTTTCTGTTCTAAATTCTAATGCTACTACGTTTCATCGTAATTACTACCTTATATAGTAATAATATTATTTATTAGCAAGTAGTTTTGTTTAGTGATAATTATTATTACTACGTACTAATATTTAGATTAGGTATTAATCTGTAAATATATAATAAACTCATGTCAATTTAATTGCAACTTAATGGAGACTTTAAAAGCTATAGATTAGTTATACATTATGCTAAAAATATCTTTCAAATCTCCTGGTATAATAATATTATAGTGGATATCTTTGTAACAGATTTGAATGAACTCTTGTTATCTGACATTTTTATTATAGTAGACAAAATGCACATTGTTGTGTATATGATATTATATATATATATATATTTCTCTCTAGGTGATGTTATTCGATGTTTAAGCATTATTTGCTGTAAAAGTTGTGAAGATGTTTTATAATTGTGGTTGAGAGTACCAAGAAAGAATTAACAATTCTACTATATTGTATTATGATACAAGTATGATGAAAAAGCTACGAATATAATATTCTAGGAATACAAAAGTGATTGTAAATTGGGGGATGTGTATTCGTCTTTTTCGATATAAATAATTATATTATACAGCCGTGTATTTTCTTGATGTTTTCTTTGAATAAACATTTCCAATTTCCATTAGATTTATTCACTTGTGCTGTTTGAAATCAAATTTCAAATTTGATTGTTGTATTTTATATTTTATACATAATTATACATTGAACACATACTAATAATAGATTGAAGGCAGAAAGCATAATATGATATATACTATATACATGTATATATATATAATAGTTCTTTTTTTGTTCCTTGAATATTGAGTATTATTGGCGTGTTAGAAAAGTAAATTTGTCTTGCTTACATATATCCTTGAAATTTCAAACGATTTGCACGACAAAAA
>JAQGBH010001556.1:0-31333 GCA_034698265.1 Sminthurinus aureus | reverse complement strand
CCCTTATGTATAGGTATGATTTGAGCGATGAGCCCGAAAGATTCCATCACTTTTACTTTTTTTGGGCCACCCTAATGTACTATGTATATTATGTACACTTTACACATGACAGAGTGAATACATTTACAAGTTATCGAGTTGACCAGCTCAGCTCTGACTTTATTACTCTTCCACCAAATACAATTTGTGCATTGGAGGATTTTTGTATTTTGAATGACATTCTATTTGATTCCATCATCATCATGCTGTAAAATACATTGTATTTATTATTATTATTATTAGCACTCGGTGAACTTGTTGAACTTGTTGAAGCTGTTGAATGCTAAATGTCAAATTATTTTTGATTCTCAAAAGAGTCAAAAAATGCACACCATTTTACTGCAATATTATGCATTGAAAGTGCAAAGTGCATTCTGTGAACAAATGTTTCTCCAAAAATAGTACATACACGAATGTATCTGAGCGTATCATCCAAGTAACAGATAAACGATAATAATGCCAATCACATGGAATTTGCACCGCATTTAACATTTTTAAAATGTGAATTCATTTGTATTCTGTGTTATTGTACTTGCGCCAAATGAAATGGAGAATTCATAAATGAGTATTCCAAGTGATAGGATCATTTTTTGTGTATTTGAATGCTTTTGTTTTTTCTCGGTCTACGTTGACAAACATTTAGTGCACAATATGTACAAGTCTCTGCACTTGGCTTATAACTTATAACACAACATGTCCAAAGGTAGAAATTTACCCTTTCAAGTTCACACCTTTTGTCTTTTGTCTGAGTAATGAAATGGGGAGAAAAATTGGTTTATAATTTGAAAGTCTGATATTAACTGCTCATTGTATCTGAATCAACTGCTCTCCCGTAGTTAAGTAATACTTGTGTATAGTTTTAGTAGCTACTTAATTCTATATTATGCATGTAAAGTACACGGACATTTCAGCTCCATTCTAAGTGCAATGTTATGCAAGTCCACATTTATTTCTTTACTATTTACTTCTATCCTCAAATGAGCACACGTGATAGCAGTCGATTAGAAAAATACAAAATATATTCCAGAAAAAACGGATATGTTTTATGAGTGAAATGTAAATTGTAAATACTACGTGTTTTAGTGTAAAAATGTGCAATGTGCATAATTATAAATCGTTATCCAAGAACCATCGCAAAGTTGATCTGTCAGACAAGAGAACGGTAAACTGAACTTACTTTCAATTTTCAATCATTTCTTGCTCAAGACTCAAGACTCAAGACTTGTACATTGTCATTTGTTGATTGTGCACAGGACACGCGACACGACGTATACATTCAAAATTGAAAATGACATTCAAAGTCAAATGTCGTTCAAAGGTGATGATCCCGAGTTAAAAGTGTGAGCCAAGTTGACGTTTAATCAGATAAAATACAAGTAAAATCCACGGGATTAGCCTTTTCTTATTACTTATTAGTCAATGCTCATTCAGTATTCAGTATTCACATGATCATATCATATCAAATGAAAGTTTAAATGTGAAGTGTAAAATGTGCGGATGACATAAAAATCTTGTTGATTATCTAATAATTGTCACTGTGGTAGTGATCGTGGATCGTTGGAGTTGAGTTGCACTGGATTGTACAATTGTCAATTGTCCTTAAAATCACACCTAAAATGTGTAAATGTCACAAGTGAGTGTAAGTAGTTGCCTCCTGCTCACTCTTTATTCTCCACTCTGTCCTTTGTCATGCATTTTACTCGCTAATTATTTACATCTCTTTAAATGTGATGCTAATTTAACCTACTGATTCTTCAAATGGAAAACGGACAATTTGGTAACAAAAGTGTACTAATAATAATTATTATTATGCTCGTAAAAGTTACAAAGTATTATGCGAAGACAATTGAATGGTTTGGGAAAAGGTGTTACCGAATAGAATTAGTTGAGAATGTGCAGGGACCAAAGTTTGTTTGGCATAAATGACGAGTGTGTTGTGTTTTGTATGGTATGGTATGGTGTGTTGTGTGATGATAATTATTATGGATTTGGTAGATGCCCCATCATCATCTTGGTTCTTCATTCCTCATCTTTAGGAGAAGACAAAGAGCGAGACTTTTATTTATGCGACGGCCGTATAAGCAGAAGCATGTCTCTCTGCGTCTCTTCTCTGTCCTCTGTTGGTGAGTTGGGAATTGTAGTCTAATATGATTATTTTGGTTGTATATTATTTATAATTTATAATAATGTTGTGGTAAATACTGGGAGCTGTTGGTGTTGGTGGGTGGAGTGGAATATGGAGAGAAGAGAGAGAAGAGAGAGGAAAAAAGATGGAAATGAAGAATGAAGTTTGCTTCTGTCCAATGTAAATTCTGTGTGCTGTGTATTGACTGCTGAATTGAATGCATGAGCTGAGAATGTGTGTGGAGACTGGCTGACTGCAGACTGCGTACTACCTTCTCAATGCTCAATGCATATGCTGTAGTAGACTGCTTAAGAGTGGATATAAATGCAAGAGGAATGTTGTAGAAATCGGTCAGTTGTAATTGTAAGGTTGTGTTGAGAAGAAAGTTTTTATAAAGCAAGCACCACAGCAAGAGGACCACAGATCAAACAGAGCAACCCTCACAGCAACATCTACTTTGGACGAGCGTCGAGTCAACCAACCAAAACAAAGGCAATTATTCTCACTTTACAACTCATTTCTCATTTCACATCAAACAGTCGACAGTTTACAGTTTTAAATATTCTTCAAGACATTTTGTTGGATTGGTTAAATCTCCAGTTATTTAATTTGTGATAGATAATAAGTATTTTTGGGATTTGAACCCAGTAAAAAGTAAAAAGTACTTGTGCTTACTCGGAATCTTGTTGTTGTTTCTATTTCAGAATACGATTCCATTTCAACAGTGCAACTTCGTCTGTCTGTGGAACAGATCTGTTTAAACCAAAATGATTAAGGCTGCCTTAACCCTCCTCCTCTTCGCACATTGTGGTAAGTGAACTGATTCTTATTTTTATCCTCATTAGTTCATCAACATTTCAGTTCCTTTTTCTTTTTGGTTACAAAATTAGTGTCACAATAAAATTGACAGGGAAAGGAAACTCGTAGGATTTTGCACAATATTTTAAAACATGAAAAATGGTCATGTTGAAACTGTCAAGTCAAGTAAAAGGGATTTCAAATTAATAATAATAAAGAGACAAACTTTCCACGTCGCCTTAAATAATAATAATAATAATAATGACAGAGTTAATTCTTTCGTTCGCCCATGTTCATAAATAACATTTGTGATTTGATGAAGGAGAGAGCGATCGAGCGGTCCGGTGCAGAAGAAGAGTAAAAAAAGAGTTGTTGATGGTGGTGAGTGATTAGGATGTGATTGGAAGTCTAGTGTTGTTGTTATTGTTATTATTGATGTGGATGGTTCCACGCCGGAAGCTTTAGTGCATTTTCTTCTTCTTCTTCTTCTGCTGTTCGTTGGTTGGAGGTGTTGAGTGTTGAATGCTGAGGATAGATATTTAATTCCATAATTACAATTTTGATTTTCTTTTCTTGCTCATAAAAGACAGTTGAGAAGGTATCTTTGTTGTACATGGTCTCAATCTCCCATCTTCTACTCTCTCTCTCTCTATAAAAATGTTGAGCAGTACGTGAAACTCGACTAAACTTGGCTCAAGTTTAATCTCTTTCCATTTTTACTTTAGTTTTCTGACACGTTTTTGCATCTACTTTTATAATCATGTTATTATTATTATTTACACCCAACACTACATCTCTCTCTCTCTTTGTCTTCCTCCACATCTTTTCGCTCTCACATGCTCATTTTTGATGATGTGGTTGCTGAGAGTGATCTGCTGATTTGGACATGATAAAAAGGGATATTTTGATTAGTCGCTATTATCAGTCTCTTTTCTTTACGCTCATCGCTCTTCTGCATGCAGAGTCCGAGTCTGAATACATGTTCATAAATAGACATTATTATTATTATTATTATTATTATGATTGTAATGGGAAGAGTAACTAAACACAAACACCTTCTCTTTCTCCCTCTGGTTCTCTGTCTGTTCTGTCTATTCTTGTTACACTGTTTCTATTTATTTATTTATGCTCTACGCCGTACGCCGTAGCTCAGGTGGACGCAAATAAAATAATATAAAATAAAGGAAAGGATATTTGTGGTTGTTGTATTGCAAGCATCTCTCCAAACTCTCGATTAGCATCTCTAGATGAAAACAGAGGATAATAATATCACACGTAATGATCAATCTCTCTTTCGTTCTCCAACCACCACACCCAACAGCACAGCACAGCACAGTGGACAATGCAGAGAGGATGAACACTATGCGAGGATCACAATTCATACCCATTATTAAATACTCACTAATTCTTTAGACAATTCCATCTTAAAATTATTAGACTTGTTCTTGCCACACTTTTAATTTTCCCAGCTGATACAATCAGCTGATAAATTCATCTCACTAGTCAACTCTGACGTGTGCAGTATTCAGTGTTGAGAGATGAAGGAGCAAATAGTTGTATTTTATTGCACACTACACATGTGAAACAAGATACATGACAAACGCAACTACCTTCTCATTTCTGATCCTTGTTCTTTTGCAAACAAACAGACGCTGCTCTTTGCTAATAAGAAAAAAGCATTACGAAAATTGTTTAATGCTCTGCACGAAGAGCAATTAAAAGATCAGTTGCGTGAAATCCTTTTGGACATGTGATATGCTGTTGCACTGTGCACAACCTTAATTTTTGCATCTCTCCTCTCCTCAAGAATCGATTCCTCGAGGACCGTTTGCAATTATTAATTAGTTTATTTCTGTGTTCATCCCGCCCACTCACACTCCTGGGCAATTGGACAGCTAACATAAAATGGATGGATTTTATACCACTCAAAACTTGTCAAAGGAGTAGAGTGTAGAGTGTAGAAAACGGTGGATGAGTCAATACTTGTTTTGTTTCCTTTCGTCTGTTGTCTTGTGTCTGTCTGCTGGATCCACGTGGATGAATGTTCAGCAAATTGAAACGGAAACCCAAAACCAAGGCTTATAAAATAATTTTTCAATTGATCTCTAGTCTGTATTCTGTATCATAATTTGTCTCTGATGAAAAGGAAAGTAATTTTGTGATAATGGCTCAAATATCATGTTTCATCCATGACGAATGACGTTGCTTCCTTTTCTAACCGCAAGAAATTAGACATTTTATTTGTCTTTCATTCAAAATCCAACTGTAAAACCTCTAGAAAAAGTAGGAAGTTGAAATTGTTTCCTGAGCTGAGGAAGGATGAAATCTAAATACAACTTGTGAAATGTCTGTACACATCAAGTTTCAAGGTTTGGAGAAAAACAGAGTCAAAAGTGTGTCTGTGTTTGGTAATGGAGGAATGAAATGATGGGAAATCTTGAGCAATGATCCATTTCCGAGGAACTTTGCTCTAATTCCATTCCGATAGGCAGTTTCCTCACCATCCCAAATTACAAATTCAACGCAGTATTTTCTTCATATTCAACAGATTCAGATTCAGATTGGATTGGATTGGTGATCACTAATTATCAATTCCAACCAACTTCAACTGTTCTATTTTTTGTGGAAAACCCCATCAAGTCAAGATTTGTGTGTTTGTCTGCATATAAATCGTGATTCATTTTTGTCTTTCTTTATCTCTGTGCTCTGTACTCTGTACTGTAATGAGCGAGGTAGGAAAGTGTAAAAAAAGGTGCATAAATCCAAATTCAGAATGCAGTTCATTTTTTCCCCTGGTGCAAACTGCAGCAGAGAACGTGCGAGTCATGAATGATGCTGTGGTGATCGTGCTTTTGCTGTTGCTCTGTTGTTGATGATGGGAAGGAAATCTTGTGCTCTGAAGCATTACGATATTTTATGTCTTATTTATGTACATGATCAAAGTTGAGAAGTGGGAACGTGCAGAATGCAGAAGGTAGAACAGCATCTGATCAGAATCTGTCCGTTCTCTCACTCTCCCATTTACTCGGTCTACATAAGACAGTCCAAGTTAATTCTTTAGCCTTTCCTTTCCTAAATTCTATGAATAGCACACAAAATCCAATGAAATTGTGATACACACACAAAACAATTTCCCATTGCCAACACTCGCATCACAGTTTTTCTGTGTTTGTTGGTCAAAAGTTTGTACATTTTTTTACTCATTCCGTTGGCCATCGCTTCTGTCAGTATTTATGTATTTTGTACTATTGAATTTTCCGCTTTTCTGTATAAAACAAAAAGAAACAAGTTGAAGGGTCTTTAACAGTTTCAGCTTCTCAGCGATTTTCACATAAAAAATGTACAGTTTTAACTAAGAATTAGAATTGGAATTGGTATTTGGAGGAAAGAGGTCGTGCAAAATAAAGCATAAAAAGAATGAGACGGAAGGGGAAAAAAGAGTAAATTTAGGTGATTCAAAGTACAGAGTACAGAGTGAGAAGGACGGGACGGATGCTTGGGAATTGGGAATTGTGGACATGAACAGAACAGAGACCACGTTGCAAAATCTAGGGGGAAAATGTAGGTCGATTATACCGGCCGGTTTATTTGTCTTGCCTTGACTCGTAAAGGAGAGTGAAAATGAGAGTGAGCTCTGCAAGGACATTTATTTGTGGCTGTGAGAAATTTGGAGTGTAGAGTTTCTACACTGAGCCGATTGTGCAGGACGGAGAACAGAGGACGGATAAAAGGAGATTAGTCAAATTGAACTGATAGGCGCATGGGGAAATTGGAAATGGAAATTCTTGGGTGAATGAATGAATGAACGAATGAATGGATGGAGGAAGTGACGAGCGAACGGTCAGTTTCAACATCCAAGTGGAAAAGAATACACAAATAATGTTGGTTCACTTGTTGACATTGGCTTCATTTTTCATGGGTTTATCTTAAATCTTAACCTTTTCACCAACTAGAGTTTGAATTGTGGGACCGTTTAGAGTTTATCAAGATATGATAAATGGCAGTACTCATCACTCACATTGTTTCCGTTACGCAAATATGAAAACTGTCCTTTGTCCCAGTGGAATGTTAAAGACAAGTTTGGATTGTTTTGTGAATGGATAGGAAACTTGTTGATTTTACATTTTGATCATGAAATGGACTAGAAATGTGGCTTCATAGAGACAGTGTGATTTAAGAAACTCTGCTCTGCGCCATGTGTTATGTCCGATGGGATTGGATTGTGCTTGAACTACATTTGAAATTGGGTTTGGAGAGACATAAAATGTGATGGATTTCCAAAGGGATGAATGAAATGGACAAGGGTCGCAAGTCGTAACACAGTACATGAGCAAGTGAGCTTGCCCAGTGAATGCTCAGCTCAAAGTACAAACAAAAGAATTGATTGATTGATTCAAAGGTCTTTAAAATATTTAGGTTGATCCCTTTTACTTTCACTTGCTCCCATCCAAACTCAAACCCAAACAAACAAACAAACAAATGGAAGGAGCATGTGTCAACTGGCTATTTTATGTACATGTGACCGAACAGAGTTGCATCTCTTACCACATGCCACATGCATATTTATCTCTCTCTCTCGCTCTCGATGTTACATTCCTCTGCTGTAGTCTGCTGATGGGATTTGGTTGGAGGAGGCTGCATAAAGAGAACAAGAACATTCAGTTTCCATTTCAACTGCTCTAAAACATGGAAAGAATTTACTCTTGTTACAAGGCAGCGACGTGACAATGCTCAGGAATCAAGTTTCGTCCATTCGCTACCTTTGACGCTCACCTCCTTTCCCATTATTCAGTTGATCATGTGGATTATTCAACAATGTCTGAATGCATAATGCAGAATAATTCATCCTCTTTGTTGTGTTTTGCTTTGCTTTGCTCTGGTCACTCTACTCCACTCACTGCATCCACGCGTAATTCATATTCATATTCATTCCATTCTGCATTCTGCACGCAGCAGTTTGAATCTGCATGAGATTTCGTCCTTCGTTCCCTCTTTCTTTCTTTCTTTCTGCTCCTTCACTCACTCACTCACGAGGTCTCAGATGTTACTCATCACTTGACGATTAGGATAAGTCGTTGGACTCAGGAACCGGTTGGTTCTCTTCAAGTCCATTCAAGTTTTTTATTCATATGCATCTTTTATCTCGATGATGCAGTCCAGTCCCAGTCGTCCTCGACCCCCTACAAAACTCCCATATCCCATCATTCCATCATTCCACATTGCATCAAACTTCATTCACAAACCCAATTCAATATTCAAACTTCTGCTGACGAAAGACTGAGGAAAGTGAAAGGATTCCACATTCACCAACCAACAATTAACCATATTTTAAATACTCGCATCACTTGATCTAGTTTACTTCAAAAATGGCTGTCCTTTGGACTTTGGAGTTTGTTCAACATTCAAAGAGCCAACAAGAAATATCAGACATCGGGATGAGTAAATTAAAGAGGAATAATGATAAAAAATGATAAATATTTACATTGTCAAAGTGTCTCATCATTGTTGACTCGTTCATTTGCAAGTTTATGCGGATGTGAAATTTATGTTCATTCAATTTGAAAAGAGTTAAATTAGCCAAACGGAAAGGATGTGAATAATATTTTTAGACTCATGTTTTGTTATTTCATGTTATGATTTATGATCATTTAAATGAAAAGGGAAAAAATTGTATGTAGGGGAATTTGGATTTTGTGTATTCATTTTCATTGTGTAATGTGTCTTTTAAAATTCGCTTGACTTGAGATTGGCTCGTGACTTGTACTTTGTACTTGTTGGGGTTTTCTAGACTCGACTCGACTCGACTCGAGAAAGATGAATGATGGTGAATTATTTAGTATAATAATGAGATTATGTAACGTCGTTCGAGTTGGAGATGCTAATTGAAATGGATATGAAATAATGAATGATAAATGATAAATGGAGACTCGTTCACTTTCACAAATTTCGGGAAATGAAATGAAATCATGTTGGTAAATGTTTCGAGTTGTGAGTTTAGAGTCAGGAGAATCAACTCGCAAATAAGACATTGTTGCAATAAGTCTCGTTGATAATTATGCAGAATGTGGTTACATTTCGACTCTGCTTGTGGATTGGAAACGGTCCATTTCATTTGGTTTGTTCCTCCTTCGCCTTTGCCTTCTCCTTCGCTTGTTGCTAATCCATTTCTTGACAATTTCCTATTCCCTTTTCTTGTTGAATAATTCATTATGGATTGTGGAATGATTTCTGTGGGTAGTCAATAGTCAACTGACTTGCTCCATTCCGTCTGCTGTAGTCTGCTCTCCGTTCCTTTTCCGACCCATAAAATAACATGTAAAATGTGTTCACATTCATATTGCTCCCATTTCATTTCCCATTACAATTTGTCAGCTCAAAGAAGCATAATATTATTTAATATTTAATATTCATGCACACAAACAATATGATGTGCAATAATGTGCTAACATTTCCGAAATGTTACAGCAGTCGAGTCGAGTTCTTCCTTGTTGCTCACTTGTACTATGAATATGAATTTGAATATGCATATGAATGTGAATGTGACTGTGGATTGTGGTAGACATTTGAATTCATCCCTCGTCCTGTCATTCTGTTCTTTTGGGTGGTGTTACAATTTACGATTTGCAGTTGATAGTTGATACACATTTAATTTCTATTGATGTTTTGAGGTTGATGGACTTGATCGTGGTCGTGGTCGTCATTCACTCGCTTGACGCAGTTGTCTTGTCGTATGACATAATATGATCACATTGATCACAATAAAGATAGTGGTGGACAAGGAATAATGATCTCACTTTTGTCTCTTGACCATTGTTTACAAACTCCAATTACCATTCCACATCACATCACATCACTCACATCCTTCTTTATCGCTCCTCGTCCATCCAAACAAAAAGGGCTGCTCCTTGTTCTTGTTCCTCTCTCTCTGCACTTGTTCTTTATTCTGCTCACTCTCTACTCTACTCTACTCTACTCTTGTACTCTTGTACTCTACACCAGGAAGAAACAGAGCCAGAGGCACGCAGACACACACTGAAATCTGAGATAGGAAATCCATTGGACGTGCGATTAGTTTAATATTTAATACGCAGACATAAAGTTAAATGTCTGCAATCATAATTATTATTATTACAATACCAAATGAAATGATATGGATATGTGATAATATGCGTAGAGTGTCGAGTGTAACCTCAATGTGGGACTGCACAGACGGAGTGGAAATACTTTCATTCTTTTATAGAGTCAATTGAATGAGTTGTTATTATTATTATTATTGTTGTTATGTATTGTTATGTTATGTTATGATGGAGGGCAGTGTGTAACTGGTGTAATAACTCAGAAATGAAATGGAAAGGAACTTTGAGATGTGTGTAGAACTCAACCTAAGATTTTTCATGTTGCATAAATAAATTATGCGGATGTATTACCAATCTCCTCTCTTCTTGTGTCATGTATTCCCATTTTCCATGGATGGGGATGGGCGTGTCTCTGCCGTTTTTCCCTGCGGTGAATGCATTACACAAACTGCGCTCGTTCTCTGCATTTGCATCTCTCTAATGTAATGTTCTTGTCTCTTTAAACACTCGTAGCTGAAATTAACTTGGCGTTTAGAAAAGCTTGCATAAACCAAATTAGCATGTGTAAATAAATATTATGGATTAGACCCAGACAGTCATTTCAATTCCAATTCCAATTCCAATCATCTCTGTGGTTTTCTACATGCTTCCGCCAACCTTTCAGTTTTCCCAATTCCCAATATGGCAAATCCTAATCCTTCTCTATTTATTTATGTAACGTAACATTTTCATAATATGATATTCTCTGTGCTGTAACAACTCAGCTGTGACTTGGGGAATGAACTCTGTAATCAAATTAAATGATCCAAATTCAGTCAGCTGGTTGTGGTTTTACACGTTGGGACAGAGAACCAAAGGAAATTGAAAGGGAAACCAAAGAAAAGAAAAGAAAAACGGACGTTTTTATGAGATGATTTCAAATGATGTTATGATTTATTTATTATTATTATTTAATTATTATTGTCAAATGTTTAATGTAAATGATTGTTGATTTTTTGAACAGCGTTTGGCCAAGAGAATTTCAAATGTCCCCATGAATATGGATTTTACCCACACGCCAAAAGTTGTGATAAGTACTACAAGTGTGAAAATAGTGAAGCAGATTTGAAGACTTGTGGAAATGGACTCGCTTTCGACTCGGCAGATCCAAAATTCCTCACAGAAAATTGTGATTACTTACACAATGTTGACTGTGGAGCTCGTTCTGAATTAGAACCTCCAATCACCAGTGCCAACTGCCCACGACTTTACGGTACGTATATAAAATAAATAAAATAATCCAGCATTCTTTTTTTTTAGTAATTTCAATTTTCAATGCCAATCAAAAGAATGAGTAAAATGAGTAAACAGTAAGGAGTGATTTAATGACTGTGTATTTTGTTCAATTTATTGTTCGCAGGTATTTTCCCTGACCCAGAGAAATGCGACACTTTCTGGAGTTGTTGGAACGGAGAAGCCAACAAGTACACTTGTGCTCCAGGACTCGCCTATGACCGTGAAGCTCGTGTGTGCATGTGGGCCTCTGATGTGCCCGAATGTCGCACCACTGAAACCGCCTCTGGATTCAAATGCCCAGATCAAGCCAACAACCCAAATCCAGGAACTTTCTCCCGACATGCTCACCCAGGTAAATAATAATTATTTACATCAAATACATTTTAAAGATGACACAGAACAAGATAAAAAAAGAATAAAACTAATTGTATATCTTGTATTGGTGTGAACTATGAACAGAGGACTGTCGCAAGTACTACGTCTGTTTGGACGACTCTCCCCGTGAATACGGATGTCCCATCGGAACCGTCTACAAAATCGGAGCTGACGAATTCGCTGGCCAATGTACTGATCCAGAAGATGTTGAAGGTTGTGAAAACTACTACGGAGATGATTTGAAGGGTTTGAAAAAGTCAGAATTGCTCTTGGGATTGACCGGAGAACACAACTCGGGATCCTACGCCGTCACCAACAAACCCATCCTCCGCAAGAAAATCCCACAACCCGTCGTCGATAAACCTCAAGCTGCACCATCCCAACCAACTCAACAACGTGTTCAACAGTCATCTCGCCCCAGACCAACCCAACAATCTTCCAGACCAGCTGCCACCACTGCTGCCAGGTGAATAATCCAATTACTCCACAAATTTCATTTCATTTCAAAATCAATAATCATGTCGTGATTCAGATCCTTGCGTAACAATTAAAAAACAAGTTTAAGAGAGAGAGAGAAATTTGCATGTCTAATGTGGAATTAAATGCAACATCGATGGAGCTACATGCATAATTATTCTTGTTGGTAAACAATGCTAATTGCTGATAATAATGTGGATTGTTTTGTTTTTTTTTGCAGACCTGCCGCATCAACTGAAGCACCAAGCAAAGATGGAAACACATCTGAAGATTACTACTACTATGAAGATGAACAACCCAACAACAATCAAGGACAACAACAAAATGGTCAACGTCCTTCATAATTATCAGTGTCAAATTCAAGACAGTTAATTAATAGATAATTTCAACTTGTGTATACAGACAAATTATTATTTTATTACTATTAAGAAACAAACAAGATCGTCATTACATTTCTGTTTACATGAAATGTATTACAAATAAGAAAGAAAGAAAGAACGAACGAAAGAAGAAAGAAAGAAAGGACTCAAACTCAAATTAAAAGAGGTCATCTTTTTATTATTATTATTTTTTGTTTAAATGATGAATTCCAGAAATCATAACGACGCTTTTTTTATACACAAGAAAGAAGTTTATATTTTACATTTATTTGTCTCTCGTTGATGTGTTATGTACAGTCATGTTTCGTTTTTTTTGTAAAAATTCTCCTTGTTTCATTTCCCCTCAAAGTACTGAATACTGAATACTGAATGACATGAAGATAAAAGATAAAGTGTGTATAAATAAATATTATTATTAATTATTATTATTATTATTATGTAATTCAGCCACAAATTTTATACTGAAGATTGTTTTACAAGATTGTGTTGTTATTATAATAAGTAATAATAATTATCTAGATAATAGAATGATACAAGATACAAGCAAATATATTTGAGAGAGATCAGGAGGCCCCAAAACAACACAAAAAGGGTTAATTATAAAAAGGATTGAATCAAATGGAGAAAATTTATATGAAATAATATCTGTTGAGTAAGGTCAAAAGACAGATAATAATAATATATTTTATTACAGTGAAGTTTGAGCTCCACCCAACTTATTTAAATATAAATAATATATGACATAAAAAATGACATGTCATGATAAATAATAATAAGAATTATGATGAAGAAGATGCAAACTTATTTTTTTAAAGTCAACAAATATTAAAAGCTGGCACAGAGGAGCAAGTACTAATATATTATATAGAATATTATATACACAGATATAGTGACAGAACACGAAACATTTATAAAAGAGCTGAAAAAAGTACTGTTGGATCCTCTGCAATTCAAGTTTTTCTCCACGGTTTTTCTGTTCCAGTTTTTAAATACAGAATAAACGACAAAGAAAACTGAATAAAAAGAAGCAACAACTTGAGAGTGATGGATTTAGGGAAAAAAGAGTTTTTATGTAAGTATTTTGTTATTAGTTTTTTCAAATTTTGTACGTTTTTTATACATGAAATGATGAGTTATGAAAATAAAAAATAAAACTCTTTGACAGAACACCCACAAACGAAAAAAATACAATCAAGTCTCAAGTCAACGTTTACTGCTCATTTTATTGCTCATTTCTCATTTCTCATTTCTTATGGCATATTTCAATGCATATCATTTCCTCTTGTTTTTCATGCTCGATTGCTCTCAACTCTCAATAATAAAATAATATATATTATGTGATAATAATTTCAGTCGTGTAGGAAAAGCATGACTTTGAAAACGGTGTTTGGAAAACACATTTAATTTCTTGCTTCCACGTTCAACTGCCAAACTACAAACTACTAAAAAGTACATAACAGAGATAATTTTTATTACATGAAATATGAACAGAAGCTTTAATGAGCGGAGTATGAAATTCCCCTCCCACACATTTGCATTCCATTAAATTTGAACCATGTCCACAAAAAGCAAAAAACTACTTGTAAATCTTAGAAGAAGAAGAAAAAGAAGACGAAGACGAGGAACGAGAAGATGATACTAAAAAGATGACAATGACAAAAGTGCTGGCGCCATTTGACCTATAGAAATTCCTACGCTGACTAATGCACATTGTTGAAACTTAGAACATTGTTTTTGTGCTCAACGTCATCATATGTAGTTTCCAATCCACGCACTTTGCTCTCTCTGACTCCCCACATGCTCAACGCTCAAACAATCTAAGTATTGGTTTTGGTTTTGGCTTGGATTTTGGATTGACCCTCAAAAATTTGGAAGGTTGGAAAACGGCTACACAATTCCATCGTCATAAACAAATAATACTTTGGGAATTTACACAGAATTTGTATAAAAAAGGTAAAGACTTTGCGATTACGAAGGAGGTTTTCATTTACTTATTTATTTATTTTAGTAGAATTGTTCGATTGGCGTGAGAAGGAAAAATTCCTTGATTAAGACTAAAGTGAGTGCAGTGGAGATGTGAGATGTGCGATGGATATTATTATTATTATTTTTATTCCCATCACATTACAATTTTCATTACCTTTTACGGTGGAAATATCACACAGAAAAAGAGTTTTTACTTAGACTACGACAAATTGGCGACAAGGAATCATCTCTTTACGACCACCAGACTCCCAAGTCTCCACAACCGCAATTAAATTACACTCATGATCTCATTTTCAACTCAGCTCTGGCGTCGACAGTCTTTTTCTTCGTCTTTTTCTTGGACTAATCCAAAATCCAACATCCAAAGCGTTTCCAATTCCTACTAAATTCATGTGAAATGTCGTCATCGTCGCATTATCAAATCTCAATTCTCATAGCTCAAATCTCAAAACGTATCCAAAATCCAAAATCAATATAAAATCAGAAATTTACTGCTTGTCACATTCCTCAGTTCTCAGCATTACTTTTTTTTGAGATGCCCAATTAAGAAATCAATTTCAATTTCTCAATTTTCAATGTTGGAAAATCCAAAATCCAAAGTTCTCGTCATTCGCACTGTGAAAATTTTAATGGAAGAGATTGAAAAATCCATGAGACTTATGCAGTATAATTTCGTCGTCCATAAATCTTATTGAGGGTCTGCCAGAATGCACAAAGAGCAGACAGGAAAAACATGAACCGAGTCAGGAGTCACGAGTCCTCTTCCTCGGCCTCAAGTGCATCTCAGAACTCAGAGACGGGAAAACAAATTTAAATCTAATAATACGGCAATAAATAATGCAATAACAATTCTAATTTTATTATGATGTCACAACATGTGTGTAAGAATAATTGAGGACGCAATAAAAACACGAGGAAATCATGACTAAAATGAGACTGATGGTATGACTTTAGACTTTACGTGCTCAATCCCATTCGCATTGTTTTGATCGTGTTTCAACAGTCAACAGTCAACAGTGGACGAGAAAAAGGAATTCCTTTCTCGTCCATTCATTGACTCGGTAGTTAATCTGTAAGGTCGTAACTATTCATAATCTCACAAGCGCAATCCTTTGTGAATATTTATTGATAGCTGAGCCATAGAATTCATTATTCATTTGATTTTAATCCCTCGTTTCAATCTGGATTGAATTTCCACGGCTCTCTGTGGACTATGTCTCACGCGTCATTTGGATGTACTTTGTGGACCCAGCCCAAAAATAGACACAAATCAGCTCACATTTAGTTTTCAATTGGAGAAATAGAAAAGACATTCTCTTGTGAGTCACTTTTCTCACCCGATTCAAGTCAAGTCAAGTCAAGTTATGTCATTCTATTTTCAGATTTGTTGTATCGTGCAGAGGTGTAGAAAATAGGAAAGGACCCTGGGAAATACACAAGGACTGCAGTCGTGGAGATGAGGGCAATCCCCAAATAATCAGAGATGAAAGTGCCTTAAGATTACCAAGACAAGTGATCAAATACAAAAAGTGTGAGTCATAAAAGTGATCTAATTTTGATCTCCAAATGTTTTCTCATCAGTAATTCCGAGTTGTGTCTTGGCGAAAATGGATTGTACATTTATGCAACCTGTACCCTTTTGCACATGAGAGAACAAGCGAAGGAGTGCAAATTGATATTTTAGAGTAATGCGAAGGATAAAAAATGTCGTAAAAGATCCAAATTTTATATTTGATGCTCATTAGGATGGACGTGTAAGGTGTAAAGTGTGGACTGGTCATTAGCTCGCAGCTTGTGGAGTTGGACGAAGAATAAAGGAAACTTGCAAGGGAATCTCATCATTTCCAAGTATAGGAAATGTGCACACTGCATGCAGCACGCGTATTCCTCCAGTTTTGAACCTTTTGTTCTTATTTCTTATCCAGTTATGTTCCGTTTTGGAGTTCAAGAGAATTCAGTAGTTGACTCCCACCATTTCCCATTTCCCACCATCAAGTGCCGTATGAGAATCTGTGTACTACACACTACACACCTGTGTGTATTTCATAGTCTAAAGTCTAACGGGAAATGAAATGAAAACTGTATGTGTGCAATGCACTGGACACTCACAAACCACGAATCAAAAAGCATCACAATGACTGAAATTAAAAGACGGATTTAAAGTGCAGAAGATAAGGCAATTCCTCATTATCGCCGTAATTCATGACAATTTTATCTGAGCCATTACTTTTCATCAACCAGTTTCACCTGTTCCCTTTCATCTCTCAGCTGTTTTTAGCTGTTGTTCTCTTCACACACGCATCACAAGTCTCTTAGTCCATTGTCCACGCATGTTTGATATTTAATCAATCTCTCACTTCCACTCCTTCGTCTTCATCTTGTGCGTAATTCAAGAGGAACTGAGAATCATCTGCAGTTACAAATTGCTTAACATTTAGTCGCCTTTGGCCATACACACAGAACAGAATACACAGCTCATTTGTTTTATCATCATGAGGTTTAATTGGAAAAGAGGAAATGCGTAGTATGTAGTATGTGGTAAATTTAAGGCAAGTGAAATGGTTCAAGGTAGAATCCGTACTTTTTAACTTTCCCTGTTATTTACACGTTACGAGGAGAGGATCTGCCCTATTTTTAACTGTTAGCGTAGTTTCCAATTCATATTTCACACCACTTGAGACTTGAGCAAAGATTTGAGCAAAAATAATTCCTTTTGTGGCTTTCCCATGTTAAAATAGGTTAGCAAAGAGACTAGAGATTTCCACGTATAAATATGAGACTGTCTGCTTGTGTAGGATTTTGTCTCATTCATCATGTTTTATGTTTTGTTCTTTGTAGGGATAGTTTTCAAGTGTAAAGTGTAGAGTGTAAATTGGACCAAGAGATGAGTCATTCCGTTGATGGATTTGAGATGCTGTGACATGGGAAGCGAGGAAAATGGGGAAGGAGGTGCTAAATGTTAAATGTTCAGTGGAATCAGTTTCGTCCTCTACTCTGTTTTGTGTAGGCACCCAAATTGCATAGGCTTGGACAGAGAAGAATACACACTCGACATCATGGACATGGTTGCGTATTGTGTGTGTACCTGGTGTACATAAGTGTGGATCAGAGATCGTGGAGCAAGGAATAAGAATGAGAAGCAGAGTGGCGACGAGTGTTTGTGTGTGTGTTTGTGTGTGTGTGGAAAGGGGTACCTTGGATTGGAACTTTGGAAATTATAAAACAGCCGACGGTTCGCATCTTCACTTTCATACTCATTCCACAAGCTCAGCTCCGTGCATTATTCTTTCTTCATCTCCCATCTCGTCCATTCACTCACTCACTCATTTGTTAAAACAGAAAGGAATCTCAACAATGTGGTCTCAACGTGCTCTCGTCTCCCTCCTCCTCCTCGCAACACTTGCAGCTCAAGGTACATTATTTACTTACAAAACAATTAATTATTAACACTATTTTTAGTTATCTTTTACTCTTTCAATCTTTTCCCCCTGATTTCCGAATTCTGTACTTTCTGCGTCTCCTCTTCCCCACTCAAAAAGTGTGTGCCCGTAACATAGTTATAATTCAAGATTCCAGTACAGTTAACGAACAAACACCAAAGTGATTCAATTCAATTCAATATCATCACATTTAAATAAAATCCAACTTTTCCATTCCTCCCAAATTTCCCACAAGCCACAGCAGGGATTTTAATTAAAAGCTACATTATTTTTTGATTTGACCAAGTTATGTAAAAGAAGAGTGGATAATTTATGCTGAAGGTGATCTTGAGACTTGAAACTCGAGAGGATCGTTTGAAGGGAAATATCCCAATTTATTATCCTTTTATTTACTTTATTTGATATTTGATACAATAACGCGAGCTACTTGATATGAAAGTCTCGTTATGAAATATTTGTGACTCATCCCTCGTCAATGTCTTGTTCTCTCGTGCCTCTCGTGTCTGTTGGATGAGAATAACAGTATAAAAAAGTGTGATATGCAGATTGTGCTCAACATTCAACATTCAATATTCAAGTGATTCAAGTTATTCATTAGTGGTGAATGTTTGTTTGTTGTACATGTGAAATGGACACTCGTGAATTGTGTGTACTGTGTTGGTGAATAATGAGGGGAATTAGTGAATAAATGAATAAAATATTGACGATCAGTCTCTGACACGAGTCCTTGAAAACCGGATAGTGTCATCTCCAACAGCCAACAACAATAAAAAACAACAACAACAATCATCCTCATGCTAATGAATTTGATGGCACGAGTGAAATGGAGAAGGGCCAAAGGGCACAACAATTTATGCACAAAATCAAACGTGCATCCACCATGCAAAGAATTTGTTGCATAAATAAATAAAAAGTGGATAAAAAAGTTGGAGAGGATTCCAGATTCTCAATTCTCAACTCTCAAGATTCCTCATTTATCATGCTCAATGCTCATCATCTGCTTCTTTATCCCCAAATACACTTCACACGCTTCTTTTCCTCAATTTCAAAGAGTGTAATTGTACAAATGAGACAAAACAGACAATGGCAAACATGTTGAGACGTTTTTTATCTTATCATTCTCATGTTTTCAGAGAAAAAATGCAGCTGGAAAAGACAATGTAATCTGAGTAAAATGTTGATTGCTGATTCGTGTATTTCCTTAATGTTACAGGTTACGCTCAGAGTTGTCCAGTGCCAAATGGATATTTTGCAGATTCCCAACAATGCGATGCGTACATCGAATGCAGGTGAGCAAAAAACAAACACGTTTTCTCCAATCCACTTCTTTTCCTCATTCATGGAAAATCCAGTCGAGATTTTTTATTTTTAAACTGAAATGTTGGCTTTTTGATGCGCAGAGATGGAGTGCCCGAAAGGAAGCTGTGTCCAGATGGACTCTACTACAATGACCGACTGACAAGTTATCCACGTTTTCCATGTAGCTATGAGGCTGAAGTCGATTGTACCGCACGGCCAAGAACACGTAAGTCCAAAATCAAAATCAAGTCATGTCCAGTCCCTAACAAAAATATTCCCTTTTGCAAGTTTTGACCGTCCTAAAACATGTCAAAAAACACATGCACGTTTATGAAAATCATAACATTTTGTACAGATTTTATGTCTGTACAGTATACACATATTGACCATTGACCTCTTGACCTCCCCCTTGACAAGTGACCTTAAAAATAAAATCCACAGGGTCTACACAGTACATGTGTATGAGTGTGTTTTTTGGCATATTTTAAGATGGAAAAAAGAAAAAGGTCATGTTTTTGTTCGGAATTGTGTTTCTAGTTTCTAGTTTTTGTAGTTTGTAGTTACTAGTAAAAGGTAAAAGGAGTGAAGAATGGGATGGCGAAAAAGAAGCATCTAGAATTTGGAATTGTGAATGAGTTAGTGATTGCAGTGTGATGTGATAAGTTATTGCATAAGATAAAAGTGAACGGTGGAAGAGGCGCGAGTGGACTATTATTACGACTCTTGATCACTGTTATTATCCATTACCTATTATCCTACAAGAACCTCCAAGATCCACGTACACTGTACAGTGTACAATGTACCCAGAGTAGTGAAGAGTAGCACACGAAACGAACCAATCGTCATAATAAAAATACACTTACAAGTCATAACCACTCCGCACTCCGCACCTTCTCTTCTTCTCAATCCTCAATTCTCATGGCTCATAACACCTTTTACTTTCATTTTATTTTCAATTTCCAACCCTACACTTTAGAGTTTAGAGCAGGAGAAAAAAAAAAAAAATATTGCGTATATCTCGTTCTATATCTGTCCCTTTGTCCTTTGTGCAATGGAATATTCTTATGCACAACATGTTGACATTCTATTCTATTCTCTCTTTTCTATTATCCCAATACCAAATACCTATCAATCACTTTTCTCAGCGTGAACGACGTAGTTTGTGGCTGTGTCTGTGTTGCGGCTGTTGGTAGCTCTTTGAATCATCGCATATAAATCACGTGTACAAGTATTTACACTTTACACATCCACATTTATTTATTATACACACTTTTATTGCTAAACTCCTTTCACATGAGAAAGAGGAGGAGAATTGAGTAATCCTACGATTAAATCTACGCAATACTCAAATACACACGTTTATAGTCGCTTGTTTTGGTCAACTACAAATCACAATGTGTGACACTGAGGAAACCCCCGACTTATTATTTGATGCATAATACAGAACAATGCGCTCCAGAACAACAGCTGGAGCTTAGCGTTTTGTTTGAGTTGGGGTGTCAAGGCCAAAGTATTTCCGTCCATTTGTTGTGTGTGACATTCAAACTGATTTCTATTTTAGTATTTCCTTTTCCTCCTAATTCCTATTTTTACAACTCGCCATTCGCCTTGTGATGAGTATTAAATTAAATGAGGATGGATTATGGATTATGACTGAATTATGAGCATTAAACTTAAATCTTGGTTATAACTTATAATTAAATGATAATTGGAATGGATTGTGCAGGACATAGACCAAGATTCAAACGACTTCCTCGAATCGGCAGGAAATGAAAGGAAAAACAAAGACAAGACAAAGAAATGACAGAGCATGAAAATTGTAATGAACAAAAAGTAAAACTACTCGGAAATGTGATACACTGTATGCTATATGCTATACGATATAATACTTATAAATACTCAGCTGAAAACTGAAAAATACTGGACATTTTGCAAGCGCGTCGTAAAACCTTGGTTTTTGTGTTCCTTTTTGTTGATCTAATTTTGGAATGGGAAAGGAAAAGAAAAGTATTATTAGAATGAAGATTGAAGGGGATTTAGTGTTTCGGAATACGGATGATACTCTTTACTTTTTATGTATTATTTTATTATTTATGTGTCAAGTAGTCACACTTTTTTGGAGTGGACGAACAGTTACCTCTGTAATTATTAATTATTAGTAGTTTTATGTAACTCTAGTTAAGCATCATTTTATTCCTATTTTATATTTTGTATGGCTTTTTTTTCCGGATTCCGGATTCCAATCGCTGTAGATATTTTTGTACTATTTATATGTAGACGTATTTTTACTCGTTGTATGTGAATGTATTATATCATTTTGTATGCTAAGTATTATTGTATGCAGTAATTTGCACATAGATTTTAGCTTGTAGTTTATAGCGTACAATTATTGTTAAGTATTGTGCTGCTTCTTGTTCTCTTGTTGTGTGGATACTGTATACTTACAACTAGAACTCAATAATTTATTCAAGTACAAGTTGTCCGTATGTAAATTCTAAGTTGCAGATGAATACTTTTTCATGTTGCACCAAGTTGTATTGTAAATGAGCAGAATGGTTCTTTGAAACTCAGTACGCGAGTTAAACGTTTGCATGTTAATTGCCAAAGTAAATGGTAGAACGTTGTGCAGTTGCACCAAGTCAACATTTTTGTATTTATAAGTAAATGTATTTTGTAATAAGTGCTGATATTATTGATATTTTAAGCATTTCCATAATCCATGTTAAATGCTTAACGTACATGCTCCAACTACAGACAACAGATGCAAATTGAATAGCGTCTGGAAATATGCAAATAGGTACACTGCCAACTTGTGTGTTCAAAAAGTTACCTAAATCGCAGGGAAAAATATAAATAAATAAAGACAAAAAAACAGTATATGAAAAGCCCGTAAAAACATTCAGAAATATTTTTCATTTTTCAATCCGTTTGTGGTAACAATTTGAGGGCGGAAAAGACATTTACAATTTACTATGTAACTCCTTTTGCTAGTACCTTTATATCATCGGTCTAACTCGAGCAACTAACTAACTGACTAAATGACCAATTAATTCCTCCAACTAAAACCAAATTGACGCTTCACTTCACAAATGAATCTCCTCCGATAGTATTTACTATAGAAAATAACAACAAGTTAACTTTGGATAGGTCGTCATGAAATCCATTCCTAATTGGAAATTGACTATAGATTTCCTGTAGTCAACTCATAGTTGTCGCATAATATGTATAATGTATAATGAATCATCATAATAATAATATGAGAATAATATTTGCAAAACTAATGAAAATGCTGGGATAACAAAGGAGTAACGCTTGAATTCTAATTGAATGTGCTAATCCGTAGAACCGGCCCAAGGCTCCGGAGAATGCCCTCGATTGTACGGACTTTACAGAACTGGATCTGCTGATCAATGTGGACAATAGTAAGTACATTTACACCACCTCCACAATTTGATTGATTGATTGATAAATTAAGAAGAAAGTACTCATTTGCATGTACTTTAATGAAATATGAAATAATTTATGCAGCATCAACTGTGTCAACGGAATCGCCTCCATCGTCAACTGCCCCGAAGGACTCGCATTCAACGAAGGTAACGAAACATGAATACTCAAATTTCAAAACATAAATAATCCCAAGCAATTATCAATGTTTCGTCTTCTGCAACTAAACAAACAATTCTCATTTTTCCTTTACCTTCTGAATTACCTTTAGGAACTGCCCAATGTGACTGGCCTGAGCATGTAAGAAATTTTTTTTAAGTTTAACTTAAACTAGTTTTATTACCTACGTTAGTTTTATTACGACAAAATACACTTAAATCTAGGTTTGATATTTGACAATGAATCTTGAATCTCATGAA
The DNA here is from genome assembly GCA_034698265.1 of Sminthurinus aureus. Classification (NCBI taxonomy): domain Eukaryota; kingdom Metazoa; phylum Arthropoda; class Collembola; order Symphypleona; family Katiannidae; genus Sminthurinus; species Sminthurinus aureus. The sequence goes on along the minus strand of JAQGBH010001556.1, from coordinate 8,200 downwards.
AAAAGAAAAAAGCCAAAGATCTGATGGAATTAAAATGGAAAATTTAAATTTTTAATGTTGAAATGATTTAGGTTCCAACTTGTGACGCCACTGCTTTCCTCCGTTTCCAATGCCCCGGAGTTCGTGTTGAAGCTGATTTAGGTCATCCCCGTTATTCCGATCCAGCTGACTGCAGAAAATTCTATGTACATTTTTCTATAATATTTTATGTTTTATATCTATTTTAAATTGATGTGTGCAAACTTTGAAAACTTGACGATAAAACGTATTCCATTTTCTTTTCAATTTAGGTATGCGTTGAGAACACAAAACCACGAGCCAATTCTTGTGGAGTTGGATTCGTTTTCAACCCTGAAATCGGTGTCTGTGACGAGCCACAAAACGTCCCACAATGGTAATGCTCTTTGACTAAACTAAAATTATATTTATTATTTTATATTATGCAGCACAAGCAAAAAAAAGAATTTCATTATCAGTAATAACTATTGTCATGCTTAATTATAAATTTCAACTGTTGTAAATTTCAGTGCCAACTACTACCCCGCAGACGTCTTGGATGCAATTCGTCGTTTGAAGACCTTCGACAATCGCCTGTAGATTCAAATTTCTACAGAAAATAACGATGAAGCTTATCTTTAAAAAATACTGATTATTCTCAGTTTGCATTAAATTTTAAAGTGCAAATTTTTCTATTGTTTTGGCTCTTGGCGAAACATGTCACTACAAAACTTAAAGACTACAATGACCAAAATGTTTTTTGAAATTTTGTTGAAAATATCATAAAGCTGAGGTTTTCTTATACTTTTACAATATATGTGAAATGTACTATCAACTACACTACAAAAATCAAAGCCATATTATGAATTATGAACAAAAGAAAAGAAAAAGACTACATAATATTTTGCCATTCTACCACTTCAAAATACTTTATCCTTTCAGTAAGTTTGAGAAAAACTAAAAACAAGATGTAAATCTACTTTAAACTTTAAAGCGGTATATCCACTACCCGTGAAACGCAGTGGGAAAAATTCCGTGTGAAATTTTCGCTAAAGTGAAATTCCAGGCAAATTAAAAAAATTCACGTCAAATTTTCCTGCTGTTTTCGCTTTGCAGTATCCACTTCGAGCGAAATTTATCATATAGTATACTATTACAGTACCATGGCAACGGATCTATTTCATTTTCGCCAATAAAAATTTCCCGATATTTTCACGGGAAAAAAGAAAGTGGTGGATACAGAAAAGTGGAAAACAGCGTGAAAATTTCGCTTGCAGGCTTCACGCTTGTTTCACAGGTAGTGGATAGAGGCCTTAAAGGAGGAAAACAAAGACAAGAAAATGCTTTTTACTTTAAATATGAAAATATTTAATGATGGAAAATGAAAAAACTCCGGAAGGAGAAAGACACAATATTTTTTTATGTGTATACTAAAAATGTTCTCATTTTATTTTTGCAAATGTTTATTTTTGTCTGTTAATCAAATTTATGAATAAAATTATTATTACTTATGTTTTATATTCTAGCGATATTATTTGTTGTGCACGTTAATCTATTTCCATATATTTAGAATAAAATATTATGTGAAATGTAAAAAATAGGAAAGGAAGTCATAATATTTTATATTTTATATTTCATTTCGATTTTCGATTTAGTCCGTTTTTAAAGTTTTGAAAAAATTTTAAAACTACAAAATTATCACTACTGAGAAATCTAGACAAGTTGACTAGTTGAATTTGGAGCTTTGGAATTTACTTTGACCCTTTTGAGAAGTTTCATTTTGATCCTTTTGAGAAGTTTCATTTTGAGCAGCAGGAGATTCCACTGATTCAGTTGCATTTTCTTCCTCTTCTTCTTCTTCTCCGTCTAATTTTGGGTTGTTGGCTTTCTTTCCATAATAATCCTTGCACTCAGCCGGTCCAGATTTTGCAGCCACACAAGTTCCTATCATTTATCAAAGGAAAATAGAAAGAAAAATAATCATTATTAGATTTTGAGATAATAAAAATATCCAATTTTCAAACCATATTTTTCATCACAAAATCAAGTTCACAAATTAAATATCATGTCATTATTTATATGGATTTTCAACTATTTATTTTTTACATGAGAGAAAACATAAGAAAAAGTAAAAGTTACCGATTTTTGGATTGAATACTTTTCCGAGCGGGCACCCCCCGATTCTGGGTTCTCCGTCTTGAGTGCAGATGAAAAACTTTCGGCAGTCCTTTGGATGAGCAAGTCTGTCGTGATTTCCGAATTTCAATTTGGAGAAAGATTTTCCAGAGTTGGGACAAGTAAAATTGAGCACTTTTGAAGCACGGCATTCTTTTCGGTCCGACATATCGGGGTGCACACAGGCTCCTTTGGTCGGGTCAAAGATGATTCCCTCGGGACAAGTCTTCTCATACGCCTCACCTAAAACCAACACAATTCATCCCATTCATTTTAGACTTTAGACAAATTTAAACTTTATCATTTTTCACACTCATTTTTCATTCACCTTTATTTTATGTTCATCTATAATTATTTTCCATATTTCATACAACTTTTCATTAAATCAAGTAAATAAAAGCTCAAGTAAATAAAAATAAAGACCTTCCAAACAATGGTAAAATTTTTGACATGACTCTGCTGGTGGAAATTCATAAAATCCATTCATCCGAGCACAGCGAGGATTTGTAGAGGGAGATTTTTGTAGAATATGTCGATCGGCACATGGGACCACATGAGGGTAGTTACAGTGAGAATACCTACGGATTTTTTAAAAGAGGAAAAAAGAAAATAATATTACTGTATTTTCAACTGTGTCATGTTTTATGAATAATAATTGATGATGAGATGTTTTTTACTGAAGAGAGTAGAGGAATCCATCATCACAAAGGCGATCCACCATTTTCCCACTTGTCCCGCACTCATAAAACTTGTCACACTGCTCGTGATCTCCGATTTTGTACGTCACATTCCTTGCTGTACATTTCTCCAACGGGTCCGCTAAAACACCTGCACAACAAATAAATAAATGGACAAAAAAATCATGCAAAATGAAACTAATTGATTTCTATAATAATTTCTAAATTTAAATCTATAATCACTCTTTTCTATTTGCCTTCTCACTTGTAAATTAAAACTTAAACACTTTGTATTTTTTCAATATAAAAATCCAAAGTACTTACTTGACGCGAAGAGGAGCACCGTGGCGAATAGATAAAATGAACCCGTCATTTTTAGTTGTAAAAATAAAGTCTAGTTAAAAACTGCAGCTAATTAAACTAACGTTTAAAATCTGGTTACAAATTAGTAGTATTTTAGCTATTATAAATTATAAACTACAGTCGTTTCTTTGAGAATATTTTTTGTAGTAAGTAGTAAACTCAAGAATCAAGAATCAAGAAAATAAAAAAGTCCGCAGTAATATTTTTCAGTGTACGGATTGACGACTAGAAGCTTAATGTGGGGACAAAACTGGAAAACTCTGGCTTTATAACCTCGGATTTCTACTAAAATCTCCTGTACTGGAGTCAGGTGACACTTTAACTCCTCTAATTTTTTTTCTCTGATACTTGAAATTCCATCATCTAAACTCCAGTCCATCCATTTGCATAATATGACAAAGAATAAAGAATAAAGACGACAACGAGATAATATTATAGAAAATTGTGGAAAAATACAGGGATAGCAAAAATATATAGAACTGAAATTTCTTCACTTGCATAATATTTTCATTAATCATGTAAATTTCTTATTTCTTACAAAGTTCATCATTATTTGTTTTTGCAAAAAAACAGCATTCTCTATTCTCTATACAAACTACTTGTGAACTGTGAATAGACTCATCTATACATAATATTTAGCATTTGTTATATAATACAAATTGTATAACTCATTCGTCGACTATTTAAATTCTAAATAGCAAATTCCAAGTTGCTGATGAAATGATAAAAATTTGCATAGGATGGATTTTATAAACAAGGAAAATATGTGAAAATATGTGATGCCATAAAAACGCAAGGTAGAATTACATGCATAATATTATGTAGAATTATTGTTTCATATGGCCATAAGGCATAAGTATGTGTACCACAGAAATCTTACTGTTTACTCAGTAATTTGCTCGGGCACAATAATAATTATATAATATTATTGTCATTATTTATTTAATTTAATTTAAATAATTACCTTGAATTTGTCAAATCAATTCAAATTTCAAATCAAGTAGACAAATTAATTCAAAAAGTAGTAATTAATTGAATGAATGATGATAATATAATTGGGCTAGTTTGTAGTTTGCCTTCTCCTCTTTTTGATCAGGCTCCTTTGCAAAAATGCAACACCAATGACAAATGACGACGACTATGATAAAAATTGAAGTAGAATAGAATTGGATGCTGCACGTGGTATCACATGCAACTTTAACATTTATTACACAGAAATGCATTGGCATAAAATTAGTCAAATATCAAAACTACACAATACACAATCAAGTCATTTCCATTCTCTTATCTTTTTCCTTTGCATACTTGTGCACACATTTTTGTATATATGCAGATGACAGAGACAGAGTTGAAGAGAGCGAGAGAACTTTTACATGTCTCTGGTCTCTGCGTATCAATTATCAATGATAATGGATAATAATAATAATAATATCATTAAATTATCCCTTCTCTTCCTTTTCTTTTCCTGAATCCACTCTCATGAAATAGATCAATAACCAGCAGACAGCTAAAGATCCATCATCAATTGCCTTGAGGCTCCACATTCAAATTCTGAAAGTGCTTCACAGGGAAACCATTATTATTATTCCACCAAAATATTCCAAAGTCAATTTCTCATGGAAAACTACAAACTACAAACTACGGAAAATAGTAGAAAATTATAACTCATGGAGACTTTAACAAAATACAACAACTTTTCTATTCTTTTGGTTTAATAATAGAATTCTGAATTATGAATTCTGAAATTTGAATGGATAAGTCATTATAATTTTGTTTGTCAAGTCTCAAAAGTCTCAAGTATCCTGAGTTTGGGATAAGGAATGATTTTTGTGTTGACTTCAAGTAAAATGAAGGAGCGTGAACAAAGAGGAGCAGTATAAAAGTATAAAAGTAATAATAAGAATAGACGAGACGAGGGTGGACTTTTTCAAGAGAAAGTTTCAAGTAGGGCACGGTCATACACAACTCATATCTCATGCATAATACATGACAACTCGAGTAGTATAAAGTATAGAGTGGAGCGAGAGTTGAGATACACTTTTACAACATGATAAACATGATAATAATATTACACATGAGAAAATCATGATACGTACGATACGTAGAAATAAAAAAGAGTATACATTGATTTGACACTGCAAAATATCCATGTATCAGAGTGTCGTGTATATTGAGCATAACCCTTTTTCTTCTTCTTCTTCTTCTTCTTCTGCTTCATGTGTGCATTTTGCCTTTAGCGAGTTGTTGTTGCAGTCACGTCATATATAATATCATTAGTATTCTGCATCTCTCGATTGTTGTGTGTGTATTGACGATCCTCGATAGGACAGACAGGACAGTTCAGCTCAGTTTAGTTTAGTTGAGTTCAGCATCCACAACAATGAAGTCTCTCCTTTCCTGCCTTTTCCTCGTCATCGTCTTGAGCAGCTTGAGTGGTCCGTCTACATTTTAACATTTCAACTTTTATTATTTTATTATTTAACTTTTAAATCACATTTTATATAACACAAATGTTTCTCTCATCCTTATTCACTCTCCAAGTTCAAAATTAGCATACACACTAATATTTTGTGCCTACTTTTTTCTGTAATCTCAAACAAAATATTCATTTGCTGTTTATTCTAATTTATAATTTCGTCATCTGTCATTTGCAACTCGCTCATATTCAATATTATATTCTATATCCAAAGGAATAAAGAATTGCGTAGCTGATTACATAAACAAATATTGTGTAGTTACTTTGTAGGAAATTTTGAATAATGATCAGTCTGTTTCGTTTATTATGCAAATCATACTTGGCTAATTATATAATTGTTGTGTTGTTTTGTGAATAAAGATGCTCAGCAAAGTCGTCGGAAGCAGCGTCCAAATAGTAATGCCCCAACTCAGCAAGAATACGCAGAAGCCCGGAAGCCCGCAGCTGTGAGTGAGGAATGCCCGGAGTCCGATGGCTTCTTTGCGGATGCTTACCAGTGCGACAAATATTATCAGTGCACTGACGGAAAAGTCACTGAGAGATTATGTCCAGATGGACTCGTCTTCATCGATGCCGGACCAAAAGTGGAGAAATGCGAGTTCCCCTTCGCCGTGGATTGTTCAGGTCGGGAACAACTTCAACCCGCAAAACCCTCCATTAACTGCCCCAGAAAACACGGATATTTCGCTCATGAAGACACATCCGTAATTATGCTATTCCATATAATTCCACACAGATCAATGGGAGCATTTTACATTGGTTTTGACTCATGACTTGTATCATAATATACCATTACAAAATACAAATAATGCATTATTTTTTCATTTACATATTTGCAGATTTGTGACAAATTCTTCTTCTGTGTGGATGGTACGAAATTTTATGCGTAAACTTGATTTGATTCAAAGCTCAAAGGAATAATAATAGTCAATAGATTGTGCATCATGAATTATGAAATGACTTGGTTATTAAAGTGTATAATTTTACGAATTTTGCGTAGGATCTTTCAATGCGATCACATGTCCAGCTGGTTTAGTTTTCAGTAACAAGACAGGTTAGTTTTTCCCTGTTAAAAATAATCAATAAGTAATGAAAATTGAATGAATGTACAGTTTTAAAAATAATCCCTGTGAAATTTGTATACAGGAACTTGTACTTGGCCGGACCAAGCGAAGAAGCAATACTGCAGCTCAGGAGGTAAGAAGCTCAAGCTCAATAGTTGTGTTATCTCATATGTATTTACCTATTACAAAACAAGTCGTCTGTGTACTGTGTACGTTGCGCCTGTACTTTGTACTTTGTACTTTATGCGTAATACATAATAGAATAGCGGCAACAGGATTTATAGAAAGGAGCATGAAAAACATAACAGTATTTTTTGTACAAGAGCAGACCAATCAAGAGGAAGAAATTGAGCTTGTTGGTTCTTTCTCGTCGATAGATTTTGTCTTGTGCTCTCTTACTTTTAACAATGGATTGGACGTATGTGCAAAAAAGAACGGCACATTTGATTTATCATAGCGTCCGTCCAAATACCTACATAGTGAACAGCCTATAGCATTTAGAGTGTACTCTATGCTCTATTCTCTACATCCCTTACTCTTACTCATGCTTATTCTTATACTTATTCTCCTCAAAGATTCAAAGGACTGTGGAAGCTTTTACTTTTATTATTATTTCCATCTGAGTCAATGCCCTCGGATGAATATCACAACATAAAATATCGTACACTTTTATCCACGCACAAATTCCATAGGAAAAGCCATTTAGTTTGTATCGGCAGAAAGAGATACACACCACACACCACACACCACCACAAGACACAAAAGGACACAAAGAAAAGGGTATCGATTTCGAGTCGATAGTCGATGCATGACTCATGATTCATTATAAATTATAAAGAATACAATGCAAACATAACAGATCACATCATATCAACGACAGACATTCAACATTCAATTTTCCGTACAAAAGTCGTGCAGATATTTTTCCTCTTGGATTTGCATCACGTCACACCACAATAATTAATAATCTCTTATCAAACTTGAGGCGTCGTGCGTACTGTGTAGAGAGTAGAAATAGGACAAGAAATGATTTACATAATATGATATTAATACGATTACAAGTTAGCGAATGGATGAGGAAGTAAAAGTATCAAAAAATAGTGCAGGTAAACCAAGCGAACTGTAAAACCACTAACTGTCAGTTGTGAACTTTTTCAGCTCATTCAAGCATAAAACCACAATCTCACAGACAATCATTTTATATGTAGACAAATACTTTTAGCGTATTTGAAGCGATGAATTTATCAGATGCTGAAATAATCTATAAAATCTGCATGAGTTGTGATTTTATTGTGTGCTGTAACAAGTGTGAATGATTTTGTGGTTGCAGAGCTTTTCGAGTTTGAATGTCCAGCGCCGAAGGAAGGAGAGCCTGAACACGCACAAGCAATTCATCCACGATTCGCGGATCCAAAAGACTGTCAATTCTTCTTCGTCTGCATCGACGG
>JAQGBH010001555.1:0-31345 GCA_034698265.1 Sminthurinus aureus | reverse complement strand
AGAGAGAGAGAGGGGGGTGGGGGGGTACAGAGGGAAAATAGCCCATATTTAAAGAGAACAGTCCTAATATATTGATATTGTAAGTAGTAGTACATCTATCCATCTTAATATTATATAATGAGAAATTTTAAATAGACTTTTTTAGTAGTACAAGTTCCCTTTTGCTAAAAAAAATCTTGTATGCCCCCTACTCCAAGCGATACATTATTTCTTAACCCGTATAATATAGTATTTTTTATATTGTATTGCATAAATCTATATAATATAAAATAGAACCATTTCAAGTAGTGTACATGTTATTATTATGCATTTTTTAGGTATATTTAACTACAGCAAAATGGTAAAAGTAGCAAAAAATGACAGCTGATATAATAATAAGAGAGGCAGTCCTTATAGTTCATTATATTTGCATGTATTCTTAAAACATGAACATATTACCGATCAGTTTTTTTTAACAGAATAAGTTGCATTTTGTCAAACATTTTCACATTCAGACAAAAAAAAATAGTTCTCACACATCATTCTGTACAGTAATAAGCCTCATCTTTAATTTATGCTAAAAAAAATGGAATAAAATCAAAGAATTTTTGATGTTCCCAATTTTACATAATAAATTAGAATGTGGAAGACATAGATATAAAAATTATATTGGCTTGTACAAACAATCCAATAATGGCTATAATAAAGTAAATTATGGCTTTTACTTGAATAATTCATTGATTGGAAGTACAGTGTGGTTATACCGGATTATTATTTATCAAATATAGAGAAAAACTTATAATAAATAAACTGATCTACAGTCGTTTAAGCTCAATACTAAAACTAAAAACTGAAGCAAGCTAAAAAGATGTAAGCTTTGTAGTGAAGATTCATTTTGCTAGTACTAAAGTTACTCATTATCATATCAATTACCACATAATAACTACTGCAATAATAAGTTTTATTACATTGCTACTATATAAATAATAACCAATATCGTAATCATAACACAAGCTTCTAAAATTCATTTCAAAACATAATAATATTTAAAATGCTCAAGTAAAAGCCCAAAGGAGAAAGAAAGACAGCAAAGGGGAAACATGAGAATTATAAAAAAATAAAAAAAATGGGGTTTTAAAAAGACAAGGAAGATGTGAAGATCAAAAAAATGTTTATTTATTATTTGTATAATTGGAGAAAGAAGGAACGGATGAGTTGCAACAACAAGTACCTCGGAGTCGATGTTACTTACACGATGACCCTCAAAGCAGTGCATGAACTGATGGGCCATTACACAATTTGAGCATAAGTAATTTGAACAGTCGAAACATCGGGCTACAGCTGAGGATTCGTTCGACTTGCATCCTTGACAACTCTTGTCTTCATCAATATTATCATGTGTTATTTCAATCAAGTTGGCCACTGCAAAATCATCCAGTAGCCCCGAAACTCCCTGACATAACAAAATGATGATGTTCAAACATGTTTTTAAGAAACTACTTTTTTTTTTAAAAAAAAAAGAAGAAAAATGCTACAACTATAACATGTAATGTAATGTAAGTACATATGCATGAAATATGCTCTAATGTGTCACAACTACTTTTTTAAACAAAATACTTTGTCGGCAGCAAATAAAAGCATAATCAGATATTATTATAGTAATATTATAGAAATCAGTGTAATCAAAAATTAATTTCTTAGGCTAATACAACACCTGTTACTACTAAAATAAGCCAATCGATTATTGTATAATAATATAGTTACTTACAATATTATATTAGCTCTAATTTTTTACACAAATGTTTTGACTGTGTCACACACATGTAACATACATATTGTATTTATTCTATAATATTTGTAGTTAAATCTGTACAGTATGACAAATAATGTAATTTATAATATACTTTTAGTTTTATATCTTATAACACAACCACACATTATTATAATATTGATAAAGAAAAGAACTACTTGTACTTGTATAGAATATAGAATAGTGCCAGTACTGTACACATTGTATATTATTGTATACTATCCACAAGTAAAATGTAAAGGCAAGCAATTGAAAATTTAGCATAAAAATAATATATTATTATATAATAATATCATCATGTATTATGTATTTTTAGAGGAAGTCATAATAATAAACAAGATATTTATTATCTTTTTGTTAGTTTTACATGATAATCATGAAACTGTACAGTTCAATTAAAAACCATTGAATCTTCAACCACAAGCGCTTACAGGTATTTGTCAAATTCATTATAGTAAAAATAATAAGTATATATAATATAGCATTTGTTTCCATCTCGAATATTTAACAAGAAATTGTTCCCATAATAGAGCATAAGGAATACATTTTAAGAAAGCTGAATAGTGAACATTATATGAACATATTGTATTTTACATCTTAACAAATTCGTTGCAGTTGAGTAAATCTCATTTTATAACCAAGTTTTATTGATCTCAAGAATAATTGCAAAGTTCATCGAAAATTGCAGGAAATTGAAAACCGAGACATTAATAAGAATATATAATATGTATAATATATATAGATGGAAAAGTACCTGTATTCTACAAATAATATTGAAAGTTTGAACATTTCATTTCCCCTTCTCTATACAATTCAAATACTGTAGATATAATAATAATAACAGATTGGACTTGGCTTAAACCGTTTAAACGCATTAACAAATCGTAGATTTTAGTACTCATTCAAACGCATGAGTAAAGGTTAAGATTTTCATTTTACTTGTGCATTCTTGATGATGATGATGTACACTTTGAGGATGCTATAGTATATTATATATATTATATTATAATAAGTATAAACTACAAACTTTTCAACAACTAATTAATTCGTATATATACTGACTTTCAAAACGGTTTAGAAATTGAAATTCTGAAACCGTTTTTTTTATAGAGCATCATGTAATATGCAAGTCTATGTCTAAACTATTCTTAAAACTTAAAACAAACAAATCAACTTTATAATGGATGTTTATCTATTTTGGTATAAATTTTACATGTTTTCATGATATTATAAGATTATTTTTTTTTTTGTTTTTTTACAAGAAATATCCCTACTTCACAAAATATCATATTAAATTATTCGAAAAATGAATGTGTAAATGTGCCAAAAGTAGACATTATTGTTATGTTCTATAATATTATATCTGTCTATATTATAAATTATAATGTAAAATATTATGAATGTAAAAAAGAATGCTACTTTTTTGTCCTTATCAAAATGAATAATAGATACAATATTAGAGGTATAAGAGGAAAAGAAGAACGAGGAAAGGATTTATAAATAGTAAATTATATGATCCATAATAAAAAGAATTTAAGCAATAATTGTATATTTTTTTTACCTGTGAACCGAGGATACATTCGTTACGACAAGTTGGACATGTGAGACGGTCACCAATTTCTTGCGATTTTTCCAAACAGTCTTGACAAAAAGTATGAAGACAGGGTAAAACTTTGGGTCGAGTAAAACTATCTTGACAAAGCCCACATTTGGAGTTTCCATTTCCATTTCCGGTCGGTGAAGGAATTCCATTCAATTCTCCATTGGAATGTCCTGAACTACCGTTACAATATCCATTGCTGAGAATCCCATTAGAAATACTCAAATGTGGAAATATAATCGAGCTACAAGTGCTTGAACTGGAACTTGATCCATGGCAGCCATTGGATAACTCCATTCCGAGTGTCAAGTCCATGGCTGCTCCCGACAAGGAATCAATTGAGGGTGTCGGTGAACAACTCATACTCGAACTACTCCACTTCATATAAGAACTTAAACAAGTAAAAGTCTTCCCTAACTAGTCTTGACAATCTATATTTTAAGAAAAACAAAAAACAGAAAAAAACATGTAATTAATTATCATGTTACATCATCAATTTTAACAACATATATTATATTATGAGTAAATTTTTCGATTATTATCATTAATTAAAATATTATAATACAATACATTCAATAGTTTGGTTTCTATCAATTTGAGATTTGAGATAATCTCAAAATCACATACTTTAATAATGATATCAAAGATGAAAATGTCCATAAACCACTTAGTTCTCTTAATTAATCTTGATTCTTAATGGTGATTGTTTATATAAACTCTTTTTATCAATTATCAATAACAAACACTGCTACCAACTAATAATTAAAGTGATGACAGGAAGTAGATATAAAAAGTACTCCTGTTTTTCTGACAAGTTTTAAAAAACACTCCAGAACTTGTTGAATGTTGAATGTTGAAACTTTGACATGCAACAAAACTTATCAAACCAAGTTTCTCACATGCTACTTACTCCACAAAAGTACAAATTAAACGATTAATTTCATCAAAATAATAATGCCATGATCTAAAAGTGAAAACGTATTTAAATACCTTAAAAAATCCGAGAAACGTTTTTCAGGTCGAGACTGAATTTTATATTATTAATTATTATATTATACACAATTGCAATGTGTTACACGTACACGATTCACGATATGTACTAATGTCAATTATCTACAATCACTATTTCCACTTAAATTTTAATCTAGTAAATTTTGAAAACCACACAAGTTTTAATACGAGAGTGATAACAAGAAACCGGAATACACGTTTCATTTTTTGCAAAAAGACAACAAAAAAAATTGAGCATGAGAAATGAGGAATGCAAAAAAAAATAACAAGTCAGAGCTCGCGCAGGTATGGAGTTCAAAAAACAAAAAATCTTCGTGGGGGATTTTATCATAGAAAATTTGCTCAATAACTAATATTCAGCAGTTTTTTGTACAGTTCTCGCCATTTTTCTTGTTCTTAAAATTTTAATAATAATTATTATTATTATTAAAACGATTACACACCATTCAATTTTATGTTTTATTACATGATTTACCAATAATAATACCCCCTTAAAAAATATGTGTCCATATCCGATCGGAAAGTGGTGTCATATGCCGGAATCTCATCAAATTCCGATGAGTTGCCATCGAATTTCTACCAAAAATATTGAAAATATTGATTGGTGGAATTCAGGTGACATGACACCACATTGACACCGAAGTATCACTTCATTTGGTAGGTATTTGGACCAAAATGACACCACATAATGTCGACTCATATTATTTACCAATAATATATTATTACTTTTCATTTTATTCTAATTAGTTTAGTTTAGTTCTTGGAAAAGCTCATGAAGAGGAAAAAGCAACTGAAGATATTTTCTCTCTCTATATATTCATTAAGTCTTCAAACTTTCACTTTGCACCGATATAAGTATAATATAAACCGAATCATCAAATGTCGATTCAACTTGAATGAAGCAAGAGGGACAAGAGAGAGAAAGTCTCGCCTTTTGTATTTTATCAAACAATTCTGACAGTTTTCATAATCATGATATGTAACTACCTATGTACATAATATTCCAGAAAATTAAAAAAACAACATGCCTACATGTATAATACTACACCAGGCATTATGCATATATTGCGAATATTTTTTGAAAGTGAAAGTGATGATAATATAGTGGTAAGTATTAGATTACATTTTGTAAAGATAAACAACTACATAAACTACTAGCTCGCAGATACATGTTTTATTATTATTATTATTATTATATCATTCTTCTCCTTGATGATCGTGTGGATATGTACCTAATTTTCTGCAATGTACTACTAGACTAAGAATTGTAATCTTATTCGTAGTCTAGTAATGTACTCATATCACCCATGGCAACTAAACTTTTATCCCATACATGTATGGGATAAAAGTTTAGTTGCCATGATATCACCTAGGTATACCTATGTGCATAAATTTTGGCAAGAACCATGCATTATTATCAAACTTTATACATGCATAAACATTGCGGTTTCGGGTGTTTTTTTATGCCAACAGTAAACGAGACTAATGTTTGGACTTGGCTAAAATAGACATCATCATCAATGTAATATTCTCTATCATTATATCATCTTTTGAAGTCCTATCCACGTACATCGGATTAGGTAAAGTGTAAAGATATGTTTATAATATCATGATGATATAGAAGTATTTGTGCACATGTAAAAAAAGAAGTTTTGCTGTTTTTCATTTAAGTACAAGGACACAAAAACTCTAGCCAAATTATTATTATACAATAAAAGGCTTTTCTTCTTTTTTTTTTAGAATATTTTCTTTTTGATATATATAAGTTAGAAACTACAAACAGACATGCTTGGAGTACAATACAAAAAAAAAATATTAGAGACTTGAAAACATTGGAAATGTAAATAAAGGGATAAAAAAAAATGAAAAATAACATGATGTATATTATTTAGTATATAGTAAATACTAGATACATTCTCCTATAATATCATTCCATTTAACAGTATTTAGTATAATAACTTTGTGGTTATATTCCTTCTTCAAAAAGACGACAAATATTATACATACAGTAATAATATATAGATAGATATTTTATACACTACATAAAACAATCCGTATCGATTCATTTTGGGTAACGAGTAAAGAGAAGTAATAAACAGAATTCGTAGCCAAATGAAAGAGAGAGACAAAGATGTAGACAAGTGACAAGTTCAAAAGACAGGAAATATTGTGTTTACTTTCTCTCTCTGTCTCTCTTTTTCCTTTCCCTCTCATGGAATCAAATACGTAATACACTTAACACACAAAATAACATGATGTTATTATATCAGAATTGCCTTAATACAACTTTTCATAAGGCTAAACCCATGTTATTATGATATCTTTAGTATTTGGACTTGAATTACATAATATACATCGTCCATACAATGTAGTAATACTACTGCTTGACATGTACTACTATTCTATCCCTGTATTTGGCAGCCTTCAAAGTCACAAAATATAAGTCAAACGTGTGCATGTAATTCTTTTGAATTCAACAATTCTACAGTATAAATACATCCATCATACATACATATACAATATAATGTATACTGACTATATAACAAGCATAGAGCATATCAGATCAGCATAAAAGGTCGTGTTCTAAGCAAACATCAGGCCAAAAGAAGAATAAGAAGATAGAGCCACAAAAGAGTCTTTGATGAGGTAAGTCAAGCCAAACCACTTAGTCAACGAAGAGTACATAATGAACTGTCTGACTCTGACTGAATTCTGAATAACATACATACACGTATATAATATAGTTACAAAATACTATGCATGTAACCTAGTAACCAATTGAATACATTTTAGGAAATCATATAATATTAGATTATTACTCCATCTCTCCATGTATTTTTATATATTTATATATAATATATATACTATATCGAAAGTATCATTCTATGTTTTTTTTTCAGCATAGACTTTCCCACCTTTAGCGGGTAAAGTTTTAATGAATCATTCAGAATAATTGATGAAGTAATTAAACTTCCATGTAATTAACTCATTTCAAAGGCTATATATATATACATGTATATGTTACAAAATGTAGAACGTAGAACGGCAGTATGCATTGCTTCATAATCAAATTTAGCCCCGACTCATGAGTATAGCTGTTTAGATATAAATAAATTACTTAATGTAGAGTGTGGAGTATTTTGCATCACAAAATAAATCCTCATTTATATATATTTGTTTTATATCTACAGCATGAATTGAATATATTATTTACAAAGTTATACATTGGGGCATACATGTGTTACAGATGTTGTACATGGAGATTCAACGAATATATCGTGGGTCGTGGGTGATGGTTTCCTTACGGTCAAAGCCTTTGCCTTTTTTAACATAAACTCACCTACGATACTTGCTACACCAATATTATTGTACTACAATATTGTTTTGTACTTATGAACAAGCCGGATATAAAATGAATTTCCCCTCTCTTCTGCAAACTATATGTAATTTATTTATATATGCATTTTACCATTAAGTCGCATTGAATTACAAGCACCACCACAACGACTACGCCTAATATGCCTAAAAAACAATAAGACATTCGCAGAATTCATATAGAGTGTCTCTTGAGATAGAGAAAATTGCTCTCAATCTGAAACAGAGAGTTTTCTAAAACCCTTTTCTAATTCCTTTTTCCAGGAACTCACCATCATTTGTTCACATACATACATAAATAAATCCATTACAATAAACAATATTGACGCCGATATAAGAAATATAAAAATGCCTGTTTGATATTTACTTTTGGTATATTCCATTACATTTCTGTATTATTGTATACTATATATATATATATAGAAACAAAGAATGTACAGACGTTGTACTCAACCTGTCAAAATATAGTAATTGAGCTATGTAGTCGTGGACAATACAGAAGATTATTGAAACTAATTATTCATCTTGAACAACATTAATTTAAGCAAACCATTATTTCAGAAGAGATCGTGAGAAATAATGTTTTATACTTGTAGTTCATCTCTTAACTTAAACAGTGAATACAATTGGGCAGTCATATATTATAGCTTGATGAGCAAACATATATCTATACGCCAAAAATATGTAGAAAATTGACATTGTACATAAAATGATAATCTGTAGAAGACCTCTCTGCGTAGACATTTTCTACAATAATATGTTTTCGGCAGAGTAAGGCAATGTTTGCACATTAGATAACTTGTAATAGATAAAAGAAATGAAACTTTTTTATGATCTACAAGTGTGTATACCAAGTCTGTATAAAACATATAATATTTTACCTTACATAATATTTTATTTGCTTTATTCGTGCAAGAAGCTTATAGAAAAGCTTCTTCAAGTTTTTTATTTGTCTTTATATATATGTACAAAAAAAATGAGAACGGGTGAAGCAGAATCCAAAGGAAACTATCAAAACAGGGTGAATTTTACCAGTTATGTATTCCATGCAAAAATACAAAAGCGATAAAAATCAATAGACTTGTATTTCTTGTCACTATACAGTAATGTTCTGTGACTAGTTGTACATGTTACATGTACTAAACCCTAAATACTATCTGAATTCATTATGTGTGGTAACGGGTAACTGAATAGTTTTTACACAATACAGACATGCATGACCATTTCTAAGAGGTTCAATTGATGTACATATGTATAGTATAAATTCTAAACTGACATATTATCCGTGGATATGGACATAATACATAATAGTGTCTTTTACAAGACGCTTAATGTCTAATGTCACATAGTGCACACTATTTACAAAATTGTTTACACATGTTGTTTCTACTTACATACATTTGAATTCAATGAGCATTAGTATTAACTAACAATAAAATGGTCGTTGATTTAGATTCGCTTAAAGGACAATATCTGTATCGTCGTATCGATTATCGATAAGTGACCTTCGAAGCATACTTACTTATACAACTTAGATACTTTGTATTTTTTAAGAAATGATAATTGTTATTACGACAGTGACTCAACCAAATGTTTCCAGTACTTTATAGTTAAACTAAGTAGAACAAAACTTCTCAAGTTTTTTTTTCTAGTTCAATACACAATCGTCAATCTCTAAATGTGACGTAACTGCACACATGCATTTTTACTACATTGAACAATTGGATTTCCAAATAGCTGTTGCTCATGTCATTCATCAATATTCTAGACTCTAGACTCTAGAACGTGAACTGTTTTTAGGTTCCATACCTTTTTTGTATAAAGAGTATAGAGGAAACGGGTAGTGAATTGTCTTTGAAAATGTAATAATGACATGTAAAAAAACAAAATCATACCCAACATCAGCATAATATAAAATGGAAAAGGAATGAAGAAAATAACCTATGGAACAGTAAAATGAACTCTCTGCATGAAATTTAGATAGCAAAAAATGTGGAGCAAGATAAATCAGGAGAGAATAGTATTGATGTCTGTTTTTAAATTTTGACAGAAACAGAACATCCTTAGAATCCCAAACTACTTGCATTTTAATTCATAGAAACAATATCTACATAGATATAAATACAAATAATGTAATACGACAATCATAATATATTATTGTCATGTATATATGTATATATTCTCATGCCTAGGATCATCATCAGCATGAACGTCAGCACCTGTTGCTATGGATACATTCAAGTTCCAATTCCATTCCATTCCATAAAGGTACATGGATAATGGATATCTCTCAATTCTCAATTATTGTCTTTCCTACTTTTTGTGTGTGTAGTGTGTACTGTGTACACATAATAATATGCAATATTCATGTAGATTATAGATTATGGTAAGATTATGGTATAATGTGTACAGTGTACAAGATCTACGAGACATTAAACAAATATTATACACATGCACACTCTCAAGCTATATTGTTCTGTTGCCTCGTGCTCGTCGTTGCCTTCTTATTACTGTATTTAGTACAGTATATTATGTTTTGTGAGTATTGTATATAAGAACTCGATTTCACTGTGATTGTATGTCGTTACTACATTAATGGCAACTCAAGAATAGTTGCCATGGGTAGCGGTAATTTACTTTTACTTTACTCTAAAGTTCACATTATATTACACTTTTTGTGATTCCTCAGTCTCAGTCCTCATAATGCCGTTACTGTAGCACTACAATAGATTTTAGGAGTTAGGAGCGAGTATTAACGACGATACTATCTCAGCTCAGTGGTGTTGTACTTGTATACATTTTTCTATGTTAAAGTATGTCGAAACTTACTTTGTCTTATCTTTTATCTCTTGAAATCTTAAACTAGTAACTTGAGTACAATTACGCTACTGTATAAACATTAAACACACTCCTCATATCCATTAAACTCCCTCTCTGTATCATATCATAATCTGTAGAGTGGTTATTTAATCCTTCTTTACTTTGAACCTTGAGTCATACTTTTTACTTTTTTCCTATACTCTAACAATAAGTTTTTTTTGTTGATATTTTGGACTGACTTGAAACAGTAGATTCTAATTTCTAATAACTTGACCCCATAAGTAATTTGGTGATAGTTTTTGCGTTTTGCGATTTATCAACTCTGTTCTGTTTTTGTTTTCATTATATTATTGCATAGCAGAAAATATAATTTTTATAAAAATGACAATGGACATAAAACACACATTATAAATTACATAGTGTGTTTTGTATGACCATTGTTGTCATTTTTTTCAGAATATTTTTTATTATAAACAGTGTGTAGATAAAATGAAGAAAGGCATAAATCATCAAAGTAAAGTAAAACGTTTGTTTTTCCAACCGATACGACGATAAGTTTTATCTATGCCTCCAGGTTCCTAATTACATAACAATCAATACTATCAGTCATCAGTCCTACGTAGGTACATACAAACATGTTTCACTCAATCTTTTATTCACTGCTTATCCACTTCTGTAAGATTACCATACTGATATATAGTACACCATCACTCAACAGATTGTGTATAAATACCTGTAAATCTAAATGTAAAGAACCTTACTGCTTTAAAATATAACAGGATAGTGGAAATGAAAGTGTAGGTAAATCAATTTTTTCCACAATTCTACCCCCTTATTCTTCCACCATAAAAATTTGAGTACACATGTATACCTGTGTATCTAGCTGGATATTATAATGAAGCAACACAGTTTTGCATACATAATGGTACACGTACCTTATAACAAGGATTGCGTTCAGTGTCAAAAGCTCAATTTCACGCATATAACACACAGTAGCAGAGTAGCTGTAGACTGAAGAATAAAGGCGTTTCAGGCATAATTTTCACAAATGCAAAGATATGCAAAATTGTCAAGTTTATACTATACTATATTATATTATATATACCCCTTGGTCTGCATTTTTGAGTTCCTTTTCATTTTTTCACCGTTTTTTTTTTGCTTCTTTGTGCATATTATATGAGGGGTATGCAGATTAAAAGAGTTTAACACACCGAAAACTCAAAATAATATAATAGGCAAAATTATGTAGGGAAACAGACTTACATGTATAAAAACAAGTACAAAGACATTTTGCAGATGGAAAATATTCAGTTGTCAACTTTATGCATGATATTCCATTATATCTCATAATAATATAAAAAAGATGATGATAGCTGTATCTGTATTTTCACTATCTGTCTATTCACATCCAAATTCCTTTTTTTTTCTTGTTGTATAAATACAGTGTACTATTTCCGTCTGAAATATTGATCCAAATTTTACAGAGGGACAGCAAAGTAGGAGCAAGCAAGTAAACGGACGGAGATACGCACTGGGTGACTCCATTTGGTGAGAGGACATCATAGTCATGACACCATTTACCTGCCTACCGCCTGACTATCGGCAACTAAATATGACTGCAAGTAGATAGATCTAGATATATATTGTACACATGCATAGTTAGTAGATAGATATCTTACTTACTTACTTACTTACTTACTACCTTCCGTAACTATATTACGACTTGAACTAATCCTCCAACTAAGTCAACTCTCGCTATCTCGAGAACACTCTTTAAACTTTCAAAAACTACATAATGTTATTACAGAGTACACTCATCATCAAAGTCGTCGTTGTTATAAGTACAAGTATTCCATCTTACATATTCTACCTATCTGCAGTATACAGCCATATAGAATAATATAGATAGATTGAATATTTTTTACTGTCTCTCTAGAGAGTCACAGAATATGTATGCAGTATGTACATATGCAAAATACAGTGTCAGATTCAGATGCAGGAAATTGTAAGTGCATACTTACAATTTACAATGCATACTTCTATCAATTTTACATGAACCATGGTCTGCAGAAGAAGAGACACGAGTACATACTGGATACTGGCACTGGAAAAAAATATCTATGTATGATACATGATACATGTGCTAGTTAGAAAGTTGATGTAATACGAAAAATAATCATATAGCCACATATACATTTGAACACACACAAAAACGACCATGTTTTACCCCTGGATTGTTTCATTAGTTTCGATTCAAGCTAGCTCATGTTTTCATAAAAATGACGAGACAGGTAAAAGGTAAAAGCTGTACATTTCTGGAGAAATATGTATGCAAATGTGCCCAACTATGATTATGACAAGCTAAACTTTTTACTGAGATGAAGATAAACCCAAGGATTTGCATTTCCGCTGTTGTTCAGGCTCCCAACCATGATAAGCCGCTCATAAGTTTTTCCTTTACTTTGCTCAACCGTTTCCTATTTGTACTTCTAGGAAAATTAGTTTTTATCTTTTCTTTCCCTTCTCATCCTCTTCCTACATACCTACATACCGCACTCAGTCCATGCGTACAAATGTAGTCCTTGTAATGGTATATTATACGGATACATATTTCAGAGAAAGAAGTTAAATTAATTACGAGATATAATTATTACACTAATTACTAATTACTCCAGTTATTATTATTAGTAATATTAGTAGTATTGGAATTCAACACATGTATAACATAACAAGGCAAACAAATATTCCTATAGTGTTTTAAAAAATACTGTCTACTCGAGATCGTAAGTTACAAATCTTTGGGTAAATATTATACCACATTACATAATGATATGATGTAATATTTTTGGAAGCCAAAGAATAAAACTAAAATATATATGATCTTATTTTTATTCAAATGACTATAGTCTCATGTGATCAATAATTGTCTAGAAAAAAAATAAAAAACCGCTTGTAAACAAACTTGTTACACATTGTATATTATGCATTCTATGTTCACGGATAATTCTAAGCTCAAATGCACATATTATAGACATGTTTTCCATCAAAATGAATTTCCATGAAGGGAAATAATGAACTTAAATTTTGTTCAAAAAGCTGACAGGATTTTCTGAGTACAAAAATGAAGTAATTTTGCATAAAATTCTACACAATAAAAGTTCTCATCGAGTGCTGTTTAAAGTTTAAAACCAATACTTGGATGACAACTTATTCCACATCACTTGTGTTATTTGTTATACAGAGATTTTGAAAAGAATGCTATACAATAATATACAATGTATTGTACAATGAGAGCAGTTTTGTTACATTCCCTATACCCCTCTCCACACAATAAAAGTTCATAATAATACTAACAATAATATAGCAATATAATTATTGTCTTCTTCTACATTCTATATAATATCATAAATCATAATAATATATTCAACACCAATAGAAAATCAAAGTACAATAATTTATTGTATCAATAGGGTTTTATCTATGACAAGAGCTTTGTATTTCCTAATTATCTGTGCTACATGGATGCATGCGCATAGATAATGGATAGATAGATATGTTATGGTTGTATGTCTATGTATTTAAGTTTAAGTTTAAGGAAGTATTGACAAATGTTTTGACATTTCATCGTTTGAACTTCGAACTTGGAATACTTTGTAATACAATATTATACAATATGTACATATATTGCGGGATGTAATAATAATAATACAATATTATTATTTTATTAATGAGCCTATGATGTATCTGTCAGTTGTTGAAAGTCAGTTACACAATTATGCATAATATGTGTATAATATATTGTGATTGGAATTGGAACTCGGGCCAGTATTTGCATGAAATAAATAAACTGAATACATAATAAAATGATGGATACATGTATAATGTATTACTGTTTTAATAGACCTTCGTTCTCAATTTTCCCATTTGCATTGCAACATGAAACATTCTCTCTCTGTTTCATAAATTTGTATACAAACATTATGGATTGACTTGGATGTAAATACTCTTCAACAAGAATGTAATAGAAATATCACTGTACAATGTACAACGTGTACACACAATAAAGTTTTATGTAATAAAAACAACAGTAATATATTCTTATTATGCATTTGCATCGTACATATTGATGACTATCCAAATATCAATTTGCACAAGTTTAGGAAAACAGAAATCACACAACTGTTCCGCACTCATGAACATTATGTAACGTCAAAATGTACAATACAAGTAATAATAAGCATATTTAGTATATATACACATTTAGAACAAATTAGGATTTCGAAAATATTGACTTAGGAACACATGAAAATAAGAATGACATTTGGTTTGAGCTCTTCATCATCATCATTATCATCGTGATCATATACTACATCATTCAGAATTCAGATAGGTACATGTACACTTAATCTAATACAATACACCTGAATTTAAAAAACAAACATGAAAATCGGTAAATATTTGAAGTCCTTTTATTTGTTATTATTACCTAACAATATAATCGATTCCGAGTGTGGTTGCACTTGTTTATCTGCGTATTAGAACACATTAAAATCCAAGCAAACAGTTGTGTAGCATGTACAATATAAACAATAGGATATTAGACAAACGATGCCTCTTTCTAATATGAAGAACCAGATAATTTCTATCATGAAACCATAACTCTTGTCTTGTGTCTTGTGAATAATGGTTTAAGAACGCTGTGTTCCCAAAGGGATATAAAGAAATATAGATTTGAAAATTGAAAATACATAGACACACTTCCGTATTAAATTCTGCTGATGTTGTTAATTTACTTACGATTATATTTGTTGCTGATTATTATTGATTATACTTTTAGGAATGCAAAACTAATATAACAATAATAATTGTTTAAGAGCTACTCTCTCGTTGCTCGTTACTCATCAACTCCAAATGTCAAATACTTATCTTATGACCTTCCGAGGTTACTGCCATAAAAAATTATTATGTATTCATAATTCATATGTATCTCTTTTTTAGACTAAACAAGACACGACACAGTGTAATGTAAAATCAATATTTTTTTTTGGTATGACAATACTGAAAAAGAATTTTTAAACAAGTAGAGAAAGGGAAACTAGAGAATAGTAGGAAAAAATAGTTTCTAGAACACAGCATCACCCCCACACACCACATACATAATACATATTATAGACATATAGGTGTGTATGTAATATGTAATGAAATTGCTTGAAGCAAACCAGCACGTTGTCCATTGAGAAACCATAAAAACAATACGAGCACACAACATAATAATATCTATAATGTACTATGCATTATACACGCTAGCACAAGTCGGGATAACTGTATCGTTTGTATCTAGATTCTAGATTGTACATACATATTACATATGATGAATGCTGTGTGTAGTTTTTAGTGTGTAGTGTGTATCTAGTATGTTGCAATTTCCTCTCTAAGTCTTTCTTAACTGTGATTTACGCATATAGATATAGTTTGTGTGTACACTTTTAGCTCTTTACTATTATGTTTATTATTATATATTATTATATCAAGTATATCAAGTATCACGTACACGTCAACTTACTGACTGAATGACTTACTCACAGCAGAAAGTGAGTGGGTGAATAGTGAATAGACAAATGAATGAACGAACAACTAAAAGCTTTGAAATCCCATAGCCCATAGTTTCTACATTCTTCATTCTTCATAATACACGCAGATTAAAACGACGTAGTATACCATAGTATAGGTATTATCTATCATGTGTATTGGATATTGGGACAACAAAATCCGCTAGGTATAGAGTATAGATAGATTCTAGATTGCACAAATCTCACAAAAAATATAACAATGTTACTACAGAACAAAATGTATTATTCCCATTTCCTATCCTTCAGCATACATATTCGTTATTCGAGTATCGAGTACTATATATAATATACAATGTACAGTCAACAGTAGAGATGTGCTAATCCAAAATCAAACCTGAGAATATAAATCAAAATCCTAGATAAATAGATGGATAGATATAACACAGTCGATTTTATACTTAGATATATAGGCTACGCTATGCTTTTAATGAAATTCGATTGTTTTGCTTCTATTTTCTATTCAGTTGATTGAAGCTCAGATCAGGTATGATCTGCAACATATTACGTAGAAATGTTATGTTCAGTAGTTTGGTAGTACAATAACCTACCGTTTCATTCTCAGCTCATATATGTAATACTATATCACAGGTATATACTATATTATTATCTACATACTTTGGTGAAACAAAGAGGAACATAATCTCCAAACTGAATTATAACAACAAACAACCAACAACAAACAGTGTTTACAAACAGTCTATAGTGTATGGATATAGTGAGTTGTGTAATGTAATATGATACGTTATAATTATTATAATACATATAATTTGGTAAAAAATATACTCAACATTGACAATTTACAAGTTAGTACGTATAATGTCTATAAGGTAAGTATACCATAATATTTATGAATTCCTCACTTGCTTAGTTACTGTTAGCAACTATGCATCTCTAATATCTATTATCCATCTCTCTCCATGATAGTGCTAATGGAATGACTCATTTGAGAATCACACGTTAATAAATCACTGTAATAATATTACCACTTTCTCAAATTTCCGGTTTCGATTTCAACAATAAAAATCGAAACTGCAACCAAGCACACACACACACAGATTATTACTATTGAGTCTTACTGCTACTCTATTCTACTCTACTGTAGTCAAGTCCAAGCCCAAAGCAGATTACATTATCATGTCAGAGAAAGAGAGGAGCAACAGTGACAACAACAGCAAAAGTACATTTCTGTGTATTGGATATGCATACCTATCTGCATGTTTTATTACGTCTGTCCATCTATTATATATTATATTATCCACTTTACGTTATGTATCAACTATCAAGTATGAAGCCAAGTTGGTTGACAGGATACAGTCGATAGCTTGATTTTGGCCACATGTACATTGTATCTGAGTATTATGTGCATATTTAATGTTTTGGTTGTTATTCAATTTCATCTCATCTCATATATTAAATAAGCCAAAAACCATACACAACAGAACACAATACACCACACCACACCAGACCACTACACAACACACATCACATCCCATAGCACAAAATTGTATTGGCAGGAGAGTGGAAGAATGTTTTATCATGACTGCATCAGACATCACCTACAACGTACCTGTCATAACGTACAGATAGCTAATGTAATGCTCACTTGGCTATATATTATACAGACATGCATGTATACATGTATTCACACCTGTATTATTTACATACATGCTCATATCTGTGTATGCGCGCATTCCCTTTGATTTCATGAGTCCATGGAGCAGATAGGGAAAGTTGCAAAGGTATTTTTACAGACTAGACGACTCTTTGACTTCAAATGCTGCATACATACATATCTATCTATCTATAGTTAGAGATATATGTGGATATATAGAGAGAGAACCTCATGCGCAAAAATTTCCTCGCCAACAACTTCAAATGAAAATAAAAGTGTTTTTTTTTTCTCTTTTTTTTCTCCTTTTCTTCTCCCTTTCCTATATATATACGTCCTCTTCCTTCATTATTATTTATACTTGTACATTCTAAATTCTACATTCTACATCATCGTGCTATTTATTATGTATTATTATGTATAAATTCAAACCTCAAAACATGTACAATGTACAAGGTAAAACAGTATATACGCAAAATAATAATGCTAAAAACCAAACCAAAACTACCTCTCTACACCATTTAACATTTTCTGAGTGAATCCTGTTAAAAATTGAAGGCATCAAGGCATGAATACCACTATTTTCTTGGTCTTCAACACTACTAACTGCCATTATTACTATTATTGTTATTATTACTAGAACATTTCTAGTTACTTACTTTTTCTCTCTCTCTCTATCTAGATTTTATCCAAAACGTCACGAAATTCGTTCAGAAAACGTTGAATAGGTGAGTAGACAAATGACTGACAAAGTATGTGTGGGTAGGTAAAATGTACAATGTACAATGTACAGTAAAAGTATGAAACACACATATGTAAACACACTACACACTAGTCACATTCTCTCTCTCATGAATATATGTACGAATGTAACGACTCTTAAATACTCCTTGTCGATTCCTTTTATTGCTAAAGTCCACACTGTACAGTGTACAGTATATAGTCTACACAACAATATTCACACACACAATTGAGTTTAGAATTTAGAAATGTAAAGAATGTAAACTCATGCGTACAGTTTGACAAGGAGTAGACAAAGACGAAAAAAATAACCATGTACAATGTATAATGAAGAAAATCACATAAGAGTAGAAATATTTATTTTCTGATGGGTAGACTGAGAAACTGAGAGACTTTGAGAGATGAGACAAGAGAGAGAGTAAAGGAAATGTAGAGAGTTGAGAAAATACTTTTTATTTTATAAGGTAAAACAAAATGTAATAAAAGGAAATGAAAATATAAAAATCTAAGTCAATAGACAATAGACAGGTTCACATTTGGTTCAATGTTCAAACTGGAAAAAAATAAATCTGTTTGGCCTTATTCAATTCCGAGTTTGGATTTTTTTCCCGTACTCCTGGAACCTGGAACTTACATTTCACATTTCACAATCAGCTTACCCAAATAGAACGAGACAATAACAAGATGAAGAAAGAAAATGAAAACAGACAAGACATACACATACATATAATATCTAGTGTATCCACATGTGTACAGGTTACTTCTGTAGTATACTGTCAGTATTCAGTATCCATGTGTAACATGTAAAAACCACAACAGAGAGAACACATGTGTGTTGATATGTGTACGTCTATTTGGGAAGGAGACAGTAAATTTGTAGATACTAGATACATTGTGCAAATGTATTGTTTTATACTCCAGTTCCTACTCTGTTCTCTGTTCTACACAGTGTATGCCTGTATTGTCCCATTATTACGACCTGATTTTATACATCATGTCATGGTAAAATTTTCACGTTTTGCAATAAAAAGTGATATACACAGAAATATAAATACTTAAATACATAACTATAAGTATACATAATACCATATATGCCAAATTTACCTATCCAATATTCAGCTACATATAATACATGCCACATACACATAGTACATTATGTTGGTAATCTTTCCGAATTCTATCGCAATATTCCGTGAGACGCACCATTAAAGTACCAAAAAACAATGACATGCCAGACAGTACACAGTATTGAGACTATATCCTATATTCTCATATTTATATGTAAAGTATTACATCGGATCAACATCGACATTCGGGTTCAGATTATTTTAGCAGCTTTGTAGGTTGCAATCGGATATTGTACAAATCCATTCCTGTATAAATCTGCTACTGACTACATTTGATCCAAAATCCAAAAATTTACAGAAAATATACCAGAATCTAGAATCTAGAGTAGGAATATCTTGTCAACCTACAAGTAGGACCCGTGAATCTTGGGCATACATAAATTTGGTGGAGTAGACCACAGTACAAAGTAATGATTATTGTATTATATTAAATTTTACTACGTGCATAATGCAATACAAAATGATATATTTGTATAAAAAAGTTTTGTACCCTTCTCTACTTCTATTTTTTTGTTGAACACAACTGTGTCACTCTATCTAGTAAATATCTAGTGTCTAGTATCTGTTATGTTTGAGGCATAGATTGCGTAAATCCGACTTAAGGGGCATATTATTATTGTGTCTGTTTACTTGTAGAATTTCAGAATGCTTCCACTTACCGTTTGTAAATAAACACACAAATAGACAACTCGAGCGAAAACTTGCAGAGACACATGATTTAAGTAGTACAAAGTACAAGTAAGTAGATACATATTACACATCCAGCATACAACATACGACATACAGAGCACATGCTGTCCTGTTACAAAATCGAGAATGGGAAAAAGATGAACATGAAAAAAACGGAAGGAGTTTCAGAATAAACAACAGGTTTCAGGACGATAAGTGGAATTTATCTGCTCATGTATTTTCAATGAATCCGCAATCCACAATCCACACTCGTTTTCAATTGTCAATGGCATATACATAAATACACAAATGTACATGTACGCCCATACTTTTGCAGTGTAGACTGTAGACGTAAGTGTATGCAAACTCACAAAGAAAACTGGAAATTGAATGCATGTAGAATGTAGAGAGTGGCACCGGAAAGAGAAAAACCAGGGCTTAACTAGCTTCCATTCCGTTGTTCATATTTCCATGTTCCATGTTCCATGCTCTACACTCCATACTCCATGCATATTCCAAATTCAAATGATCACGAAACCACTTTTGCAACACATAGCCACTTACACATTACACATACACTCTACACACTACACACAGTCATGGAACACCGATTTCCTAGTACTACTTCCTCTAATTTCCAACAAATAGCTCTACAGTTTTCCGTTTCTCTAAGCGGGACTTTGCATTCTGCATATGGAACTCTACGCCCGCAGAACATGATTTATTATAAATTCAAACAAATCCTATATAAAGTATAGAGTATAGAACGAAAATGAGAAAATTTTGTGTGCTTTTTATTTTATCTCCAGGTAGGCTCTCTATTCTCTGCATAGTCAATAGTCAATGTTAATCATCATCCTCTTAACTTCTTTATATAGACTATAGATATTTACATGTTCCATAAACATTTCATTTCTAGTTTCTTTAGTGCACCACAAAAAACTTGGACATTAAAGTAGTTTATACACACACTGAGGGCAACCCCTAAACACTTAACACCAACCTATGTTTTGTTTTTTGTTTTATCTGTTTATTCCCTAGAGTATCCGTTAGTACTTTTTTCAATACAGAACAGAACACAAATTTTTACATGATCGATGCACAAATTTAAACTGTATTAAGTGCATCCAACATATCCATATTGAAATTTGAATACTATTTCTAAATCGTTTATGTAATAAAATCTCAAACAGCAACTAAACTCTGTATACGAAATTAAAATCAAATCTAATTCCAATTCCCAGAGAACAATATTCTTCCATGCTCACATCAATCACTAATAAGTCCAAAAATTGTAGAATAATATATAATTATTAATTATCAACCACCGATGAATTTCTTCATATTGTACACTTTATAGGACAAACCACAGTCCAACCACTGGAGAATGGAGAACGACTACACAAAAAAACTATTTGGAATAAAAAAATTAAAGAAGAAGAAAAAGAATAATAATAACCTTAGTTTATTTGGATCCGATTTTTTCCTTTTTTCCGTTTTTGATGCTCCATGTACACTATACTGTACAGGTATTATTTTTTAAAATTCACAAACACACATACACAATCCACAAAATTCTGCACTCAATCCACAGTCCACAAATTCTCAAACGGTAAGGACAGAGAAGAAGAGAAGAGAACGAGAAGAGAGAGAGAGAGAGGAAACGTTCACTTTCTAAAAACAACTTGGTTTATTCACATGAGTCAATGAGATCCTCGCAGTCTGGTCTTTCCTGCAACAGCAGAATAAAACACAACCCACGAACACATGAATAACAACACTGTCGACGACTCTCTAGACTTTCTATAGATTACCTATACACTGCACGTTACATTGAATTGTATTACGTTACATTACGTTACATTACATTATACTACACTACCCCCTCAACAAAATAACATCCAACCCATCAGCAACAGTTTCAATATGGTATAGTCCATTAAATTACATTAAGTTGCAGTACAACTTACAACTTGACTACAGTTCATACAGACTATAGACAGGGATGTAGAATGTAGAGAATGTTGATTGTTGAATAACTTTACAGTCCAGCTCATTGATAACAATAATATAATAATGATGCTGATGTTGATTATATGATGATGATGATAATATAATAATACTGTAGACTGTAGTACAGTAATATTATGCAAAAAATCTCTCTCCCTCTCTTTCGCTCTTAATATTTCAATGTGATTGTCTTGTATACTGTATATGCACAGTGCACAATGCACAGGCAAAAGTCAACCAACAACTACAACAACCACACAGACACACTCACTCACTTACACACAGACACAAATACAGACTATAGAGAAAAAAAAAGGAAATAAGAGAATAAGTAACTATGTGTGTACAAGAGCGAGAGGAAAAAAGATTTTGAGCTTGCTAACTAACTTTGCCAAATACACTTTCATTTGCAAAAAGTTATTGTATGTGCTGTAACTGTTCATTATGTTTTGTTTTGTTATGTATTATATTATGCTAAATTACATTATAAATTATATTACGTTGTATTGGACTTGTGTGTTGTTGTGTTGTGTTTTCGTATGCATGGCATAAGTATAATATTGTCGACTTCCGACAAACCATGATCATACAGTGGTGAACATTAAAAGTCATTATAATAGAAAAAGAAAAAAAACACAATGCCTCTCTGTATACTCACACAATTGACCGCCACTTATAGTAAACAGATTTTGGTTTATTACCAACAATAATTATTATTATGACTTTAGTTTTTTTCCATAAACATCGTACTAACATAGACATAGATAGATAATCGCATCACATCATATCCACAAATTTTTTTTCAAACAAAACTATTACACAATATTTAATCTACATGTTACTTGTATGCAGTATACAGTTTAGCGTATAACTTGCCTAGATATATATGATGTAGTGCTGTAGTTCTTTAAAGCTCTGTTATGTTGTTTTTCAAATTAGTCATTTCAACCATAAAAAATGAAACATTAGTAAAAGATGTACACATACACATGTTACACAAAAGGCATTATATTAAGTATTGAGTACAATATTATTTAATATTCCTTTAAAAAAAATTCTTGATATTATGTAAAGCTAATGATTATTTTTATTTATTATTTATTATCAATTTTTTTTTGTACATGAAGAAAAAGGTTAATTTGTTTACTAGACTTTCCTTAGCAATGTTGACTTTTACTTGAATCTAAATTTTTACATCAATGTAAAGATGATAAAACACAAAGTGAGAATCAAGAATCAAGATGAATGGTCATTGGTAATATTTCATAAATATATAAATAATAATACATGCTTATTTTTGATATTACGGCATGAAATTTTCAAATTCCCCTTTCTAATAGTAAACCATAAACCATGCAGAACGTAGTAGTTGTTATTATTGTGTAATAATAATACATAAGATTCATCCTCATAATAGAGAAAAAAACTAATCGATTAAACAACCAGTAGAGTGTAGAGTGTAATAAGTTGTTTTGTATGATATTATATCAATTATACTATGGTGCATGGCTTATGAGCTTGCCCTCATGCATCATACATCAACTCAACATACGAGGAGTAATAGCTACTTGTGTCTTGTGACTTGCCATTCTCTTTTCATTAGCAAGTTAGATACAAGTATCAAGTACGCTGTTACGAGAAGGAACTGCATAATAAAAAAATAAAGCAGTTTTTCCTGCTATCCGGTCTATACATATGTAATTTGTATCGCTCTTGTAAGGAAAAGAGTAACATGACATACCATACGCCATTCACAGCAACAACAGTTTCCAAAACTATATCAAAACTCTCCTTCTACTAATTTAAATTGCAAATAATTTGTACGTCCAACGTCCATTGCTGATGCATAACAGTTAATAAACGGTAATATTGTAACATTTTTTATAATAATTTATAATTGATTCTGAATTCTGAATCATTTTTTAAAATATAATCTTGTTTTCTTTTCAAGATTTCCTATAGAATTTAAACTTTAGACTAATGAACAAAATTGACAGAACAATAAAAGTACTCCAGACTTGAGTACACTTACATTTGATGATATACATAATACATTTAACATCGATTATTCAATATAAATTACCCAAAATACATTTGTCATACGACCGTCGACCCGTCATCCACAGTGACAACAACAACATTGTCTAGAGTCTACAGTTCAAAGTAGAGATAACCTTGGCTTTTCCTGAAGGACTCATTGGCTTTGATGACTTTGATGAGAAAATCTTTTGACAGTAGTGGGTTTTAAGTTCTAAGCAAATAATAATAATAATAATTATACCAACAGAAATATTCATGCTCACATGTATGAACATGAGTATTGAGTATGTGAAATGTATAATTCAACATCCAACATTCAACGTTCAACACAAGAGCGATGCTTCAGGCCCCATAAACGAGAGTGAGAGGGAAAGAAAGGGTTAACTTGATATGTACCAAGTACCAAACAGCAAACAAAGTACAAAGTACTACACGTTATAATATAATGTACTACTGTATAATATTAAATGAAGGAAAAAGAAAATTCCTTCATTGTTAAAGAAAATTGTTATTTTTCTTCATTTTCTTAAAGATGACTTTGAACGACAGAGAATTTGCGGAAGGACTTTTGTCTCTCTCAATCTACACAAAATTTCCATGACAGAGTAATTTCATAAAATCCAAATTTATTTTTGTCTCAATCCAAATGAAAAGAGAGAGAAATCGGTACCTACACACTTTGCACAGGCATGTGTACAGTTTACACAGAATACAGAACGTATGACTGTATAATGTGTACATATCTTCAACTCATAGAATTCAACTGGAGGGAGAGACCTTCAAGAAACTTTCGCTTATTGTTTACGACCTAATTTTTCATCTACGGCTTCACTCCACACTGTGCTTTGTGCATAGTACATCAAACATCAAATATATGCATGTTATAATAATAATAAGATGTTATGTATTCATATGTAGATTTGAGAGTATGACTGTGAGTGTTTTGGTTGTGTTGTGTTGCTTTTAGCATTATAGCATTAACTTTAGCTATTCACGAGACTTCCTTGAGAAATTCATTGCTCTTCATACTTACTTACTTACCTATCCATCTAACTTACTACTCTTTGTATGGATATAGCAGAAACAAATTTCACTTTCTAATAACCTCAACTCACATCATACATCACAGTTTGCTTCCTTTTCCTATATTCCTCATCATCATCATCAGCAGCAGCAGAGCAGCATCACCATCATCTCTCCCTTTCCTTTTCTTTTTCTATTTCTCTATCTACATCTATCTTTTTACATTACATACTTTTTATGTTGCATCCTCTGGCTAATACTTTGCAACATCATCTTCCATATGTAATATTCATGCACATAGACAAAAACTCCTAGGCATATGCATGTATACTCTGTACTCTCGCCATCTTTATATACATTAATCACACTTGCCACAATTTTAATACAGCAAAAAACTTCTCAGCCCCACATACATACATACTACATACACACAAAGATAGACATAAGATAGAGAGAGAGAGAGAGACAGAGGTAAAAAAGAATGTAAAAAAAATTCTACAGATCGTAAATTGTAAATAAATAATCTGCATCATAATATATGTACCTTTACAAAAACTGTACAGCTCCAAGTACAGTGTACAGTTTATAAAACACAGTTAAACTGCAACCGTACGGGATAAATGTAAGAAATGTATGCACTTCATTTCATACTACACCTATTCTTGTATATTGTATATTGTGTACCATATAGAATATATATAATATGTAAATTGCAAATGCAGCATCATCACTTGGTATTTCTTTTCTCTATTCTCTTTCATATATCCTCAATTCCAACTTCCAACTACCCTATACCAACATCAACATCAACATCAACAAATGCAGAAAAAGTTCACAGAAAAACAAAAAAAACAGACACAGAAACAGATAACAGGGAACTTTAGAAAAATAAAATATGTAGACGTGAGAATCCAAAAGTATGGTAAGAAGTGTCGAGCGTTGACTTCCCTTGACTGGTTGTTAGTTGTTCCTTGTTGGTATTATAATATATTATTACTCTTGCTAAAAAAAATAAGTGCATTTCCATAAAATTCGACAGCTCAGATTGACAAGAGACAAGAGACAAGGAGCATGAATTGGCATTTTAAATTCGTGTCTTTTCTATTTCTCTTAATATTTATTACATTTATATATTTCATATATTTTTTTATGGTACCATGATGCACCATATACCCATATATCAGACACACTTTAAAATAATGTGACACAAAGATGAAAATTAAGTGATGTAGCAGAAAAATATTGTATTGATTTTTCTACCATGTTTTGTTTTATTTTGTTACTTTCTAGAGAAATTCAAAATTCAGCCCCTTCACGTGAATGATAAAGGCTTTTTCTGAACTTCAAGTACAAACAAAATTTGTCTACACTCTAAAGTCTATACTGTCTACAGTCTCTAATTTCCATAGGCCATCGTATATTAGATATCTATCTATAATCTATGATCTATAATATAAAAGTAATCAAATCAGTCATTTTATGACCCTTTAAAATCCTTTATTATAGAATATAGACACAAGATACTAGACACATTGACCTTTATGTCAAACTTTTAGTAGCAAATTGAGAATCAAACAATTACAATACATGCAACATGATACATGACACTCCTAGTACAATACAAAATACAAGTACCCAATATCAAACTGGGAATAATTTCCGAATGTACCCAATGCCTAATGCCCAATGCAATGCCCATGGTCATAATACTGAATACAGTAGCTAACCATGTGGAGAGAACAGGGAAGAAAATCAACAAGAACCAAGAACACAACGACAACAACAACAACAACCAAAAGTAAACAAGCAGAGGGAAGAGAGTCCTATTAAAACTATAAACAGTTTAACAATATCCACTATACAGTTTAAGTGTGTGTGTACAGGCAGCCAAAGACTTTAGTTACACTTGTATTGTATTGCATTGTATTTTGAACACACACTGGATATTTGTTTTTGTTCCAGCTACCAGCTATCAGTGCGTGGTAGCAAGGACATCAGAGAGAAAGAGAAAGAAAGGGAAGAATAAGAAGAACAAGTGTGGAAGAATAAACGATCATCAAGAGAGTACCTACCAAAAACTACTGGATTGTGACGTTCTGAGATCTCAAGGCAGGAGCAGAGAAAAACATTAACCAAACTACAATACACCACGCCGAACACCGTACACACTTCATTTCATTGCCTACAAAACCTACAACCTACCATACACAATCATTTTAACATTTTCCTCTCTTTCCCTTTCTTTCCTGTTCATTTTCAGCAAATCCACAGTTCCAAAGTGCAATTAATATAACAAGTTTAATCTTGTTCCTACACTCTCCCATTTCATCCACATCCAACATCCACATCCACATTACCAGGAATCAATTAATAAAAAACTGAACAACATAAATTCCGTGTTCACTGCTCACACGTAACATGAACAACACACTGCTGCTGCTACTGGTTCGGGTTCTGGTGTGTAATAATAATCATGGTAATAACACTACACTGCACAAATATACCCTTTTGTTTGTTGATTTTGGAGAGTTTGGAGTTTGGAGTAGGTAAATTATAGTATGGGTATTTGTACAATCATGTTTTTGTTTCATTCAATGTACTGACTACTGACTTCTGGCTGTTGAACTGGTAGAACCAAAAACCATTATCACAATCATATATGTATGTAGATAGTAAATGGTAAATAGAAGGCGGCCCTCTGAAGTTTCTTGAGATTTCCAGCCTTTCTTAATTCCGAGCCTCACGTATGCCCTTGATGACAAATAGTGGACAATATAAAGGAAATTCATGGCCATGATAATTACTGGAACTCCTTATTACTTATAGTAAGGTTAAGTTAAGGGAAAAGTTCCTATTCATTATCAGTTTTTATTTTAATATCCTTTGCCGGGGATTTTGTAATACATTTTTTTTCAATGTACAAGAAGCCTTTTTTCACACGTTTTCCCCGAAAAGAATATTAATATCCATTGACTATTAAATTACATGTAGAGTGATAATGTAGATAATGTTACCCCCTTGACATACAAATGTATCGTATTAACACGTTACATTATGATTCCAAACCAAGCCAAGCCAAGCCAGACCAAGCGTAAGGCATCACTAAACTAATAAGCACCATTTTACTGCCCATAAAGTGCACATATGCACCTACTATTATTATCAGTTATCCGTTAACCGTTTCATAGAATATCAGTCGAATGCATTGTGGATCGTGTATCGTGTAACTCCAATACAAATTGTACAAAGAATTTCCAGTTTCTCGTCTCAAGTGCCTGAATCGACCGACAAAAGACCGAGATGAGGACGAAAAAGACAGAAAAGAAAGAAAAGACGGCGGCAGATACAGGAAGAGCTGCAGAATTAATGCAACGCAAGGTGCGACAAGTACACATTCATAAAACGTGGATTCGGGTATCCGTGTGGAAGCTGTTAGACATTTTATGACAGCATCATCACCACCATCCTCCTAATATATTTAAAAAGAACACAGAACACATAATACAGAGGTTGAAAGGAGGACGAACCGAAAATGTCCGTAGCCGCTCCGCTTTCTGTGTTAAGAGTCCATAAAGTAACTTTTCCTCTATTTCTCTTTCTCTCCCGCTTCCTTTGAAAATCTAGAGAGTCGAGATGTATAGAATCATAGAATGATACAACTTTCTGGTCTTTTTCTCTACATTTACAAACAGAACGAAAGACAGGCAGACAGTCAGATAGATAGATATACATGCAGGCGGGCGGGTAAGTGAGCGAGTGAGCGAGCAACAGGAAGAGCCTTGAATTTCAATATTTCTAAACTGTTTCACTCGTTCATCTTCATGTCTAAAAATACTGCTCATTACTGTATACGGTTTACGGTGTATAACCCCACCGAATACCGAACACCGAATACACACGGAATAATATATTTTATGGTTAGCCATGAAATACATTCACAATTCCAAATTCCATTCCATTCGCTTTCAAATAGGCCATGGGTCTAAAGTCTGTAGTCTTTAGGTAGTAGATACAGTAGTTTGGCCACGACATTGCATACATTTGACATAAAATGATGAATTCATATCAAAGAAAGTAAGACAAGGGTTGAAAATATCACAGCAATACAGATATTTTTCTATAGACATACATGTACAATGTGTACATATTCTAATACCATGGAAACCTATTTTACGAAGCCTCCGAGCTTCGAGCCCAGTCTAACATTCAACATCCAACATCCAGCTCCTGTTTGTATGACTTTAGTGCACACTGCACACACTTTTGTCTATTGTACATCTAGATTCTAGAATGTAGACTGTAAAATGTAGCCTGTAGACTCCATGACTGGGACCATGCATGCATATCTAAATATCTACATTCTACACACATAGATGAACACACGCATCCATCCGTCCACGATCCACAGACGGGTAGTAGGTGCAGAGAGCAGAGAATTAGGGAGAAAGAGCCAAAATAGAGAAAAGGAAAGGGGGAGAGAAACTAAGGCATGTAACTCTCATTTTCTCTCTCTCTCCCGCTCTCCCTCTCTCTGGTTTTCTCTCATCTATACTTTTGCTTTCAAAAGAGACGAGGACAGAAAGAGAGTAGGAGATGAGGAAGAGAGGGAAAGACTGAGAGACTGCGAGAGATGAGATGAGAAGGGGAGGGTGTAACCATGACAACTGTGGCTATATTTCTGTTACTCCTCTGATAGACTCTTTGACTATTTCTATCGCCAGATTTTGTGCGTCTCAAGTCTCAAGTATAAAAAGTACACATTCACAAACACAGACACAGACATGGTCCTAAATGCAATCAAACGCAGACATATTTATAGTGTACAATATACAATGTACAATGTACAGTGTAGTCATGTCATGTGTGTTAGGTAGAGACAACGTAGAGAAATTTGAAAAAATACATTCGTTTTCATTATCTGTCTCGGTCCCTTGTCCAAAAAAACGTGCCAATTTCATAAACGCTGGACTCTGAGTAAACATAATAACATATAATATATAATGTAATGGAAGAGGAAAAGGAAAGTCCTACAAGAACTGTCACCATTATTACACGAGGAGACATATAATATATTATTGTACATTGTACATGTACGTAATATAGGATGGGCACTGGAATCCTGAATCCTGAATAATTTGTGTGGAGAGCTTTTAAGGAATCAATTCAATACCGTCAATTAGTGATTAGATATCAAAGGGTCAAAAAATGTCTCAGGTATCTCTATTTTCCATGAGTGAATGAATGAATCAGTGAATCGGTGAATGAGGGGGGCCGAAAGAAAGGATGAATAAAGGAACACATGAGGAATGAAGAGGGAAAATCTTTAGCTAAAAGACGTAAAGAATGTTCATAAAAACGGATACATGATATATCATGTATCTTGTGTGTTTTGTGTTGTATACTGCGTAATTTTGATGATGGTCAGTCAACATTCAACATGATGAATTAAAAAAAGGTTTTGTCCCCAGGAATTTCAATATCTAAAGTAACGTCATGTATACTATTCTGTGGACAGTGAACAGAGAACAGAGAACAGTGGACAGCGGACAAAGGGATAGCAAGGAGCACACTTGACAGAGCAGCACACAAGTGGATGGACGGAACTGAATGAAGGATAATTGTGTTATAGATAATACGAATGACAGTAATAGAATTCTGTACTTCTTCACTTAAATGATTGAGTAGTACGTATCTAGTATCTATACCATACAATGTAGAATCAGAATCTACACAGTAGCTTGTACCTCTTTGCAAGAAATTGTTTCCATCTCTCTCTCTCTCTCTCTCTCTCTCTCTCTGTCTTTATTCGCTATTCTTCATGTTTGTGTATAATGTGAAAATTGTACAGTGTACACTAGAGTGACTTAAATTTACATGTTTTGAGAAAATTTAAGTCAGCAC